>JAUDZF010000007.1:3000000-3174697 GCA_030407055.1 Armillaria mellea
CAGGAGCTCGAGGCCGCGTTAACAAAGTCAGTAGAGCGTGTGCCCTCTGTCGATGTCAATTAAACGTGCTGTAGCGCAGGCGTTCCCATACCAGGCGCGCCAATGGCCTCTTCCAAGGCAGTCAATGCTTCCAATAAGCGACCGCGCCGTTCGTCGGCATCCGAATCAATTGCAGATTTCTCAAACGTATCAGCCGATCTATCAAGGACATCAAGAGAATCGTCCGACGTCGCGCTGGGGTTCGGAACGCTGACAATCGATGTGGAAAACAAGACGCGCTACATTGGACTATCCGGAGCCTCTGCGTACCTCAACGAGGACCTTTGGAAGACTGACCAGAGTCGAATATCAAGCAGGAGAAATTCACACGAAGAACTATTACTGCCAGATAAGGAGCCAGTAGCTAATCAGAGTCGGTTTTTATTATCTCTCTTCTTCTTATAGCTCATTAATAGTCCTCTAGATGACCATATCTTTTCTCCCCACTTCTTTGGTTTCCAACATCCCTCTGATGGACAACGCTGCGTTCCCTCCATACGCTGAAGCACATCGTTTAGCAGATCTGTATTTCGAAAACGCATCGTGGATGTTAGTTTAAGTCACCTAGCCCATTGTTTTATCTGACTGAATTTTACTCAGGTATGAGATCATTCCGAAAGAAATATTCTTCAATGTTCATCTACCACATGTGTACCCAACATCCGCATCTCCTACACAGAAACCTATACCACACGACGTTTCGGCACTCGTTGCGGTTGTTCTCGCTCTGGGCGCCTTCTTCGACCTTAATCTCTCTTTTTCTGTAGCAAAGCAGCGCGCCACGCAACTTCATTCGCTTTCTGTAACATGGCTATCTATACACATACCACAGGACGGTGTGCTGAAACTGGATACTATACCCGCAGTGCAGACCGTTCACCTGATGGTGCTGTACCAGCTCAGCACAAGGGGGAGGGGAGACGGAGAGGCAGCATGGCAGCTTCTTGGCATGACCATGAGGGCTATCCAAGCTCAGGGTTGTCACCGAGATGGATCGCGCTGGAACTTGCCTGAGCGGGATATAGAGGAACGTAGACGGGTGTTTTGGGAGACACACACCTATGATCGACTGCAGTCCTTCACTTTTGGCCGCCCATAGTAGTCTGAGCGACACCCATCGTTAGGGCACCTTTTTCTCGCCAACATTCAGCTGATTAATGTTGGTTCTAGATGACTGCGAGATGCCTAAAAGCTGTGACACGCCTCTTCCGTCTGATACGATACAAACCGATACGGAGTTCTCTCATACACGATGGCATCGCCACAAGTTTCGCTTTGCGCTCCTTCTTGGACGCATTGTTGACGAAGCTTTCGCCGCGAAGCATCCAACATACTCCGTCATCATGCAGCTGGATAGAGAGATTAACGATTTTTACGTCAAACTGCCCAAGTGGATGCTGTGTGAGAGCGTTACGGACCCTATAAAGAATCTGCAGCCGGGAGCCGGGACGGGTCAACGGGTATTTCTGAGAAAGGACGCTCAGATTTGCTCGTTCGCTAATATGGTATTCATGACCAAGTTGCTTCTACATCGAGGTCCGTTTTGTAGGGCTCTGATGCATTCCAAGGAAGAAGGTCTAAAGTCGGTATACGAATCCAGTGTCATCGGCTTGACTGAGGTATGAAAACTCGCCTTCATTGTGTATAACTGCTAAGATTCCTCTAGGCCGCTCGTGCAATCATAAATATATCACGGAGATTATTCACATTGCACCCAAGTAAGCGAGCTTGTTTATTTTTCACACCTATAATTCTAACTATGTCCCGTCAGCCTTAACGTGCCGAATGTGGTATTTTTTGTTTCACTCCTTCACTGCTGCGACCTGTTTAGCAGTTCTTGTCATTGTAGCACCATCCCACCCTCTTGCACCGCTTGCGTACGACTCTATGCAGATGGCGCTAGAGCTGTTTGGTCTCGCTGATGGAGACATGGCAGAGGTCGCCCAGGAACGGGTAGGACGGTTAGCTGGAAAGGCGAAAGATGTCTTAGAGGGTTGGCGACAGGCGTCTGGATGCCAAAACGACGAGGGCCCGAACGGAAGGTTCCCGGAATCAAACATACGAGGCAAACCTGAGGATCTGCTTGGTGCTTCGACGACTTTGATCAGGATACAACCTACGAACGACATTACAGTGGATCCCGAGCCTGCGGTGGACGCTCCTGGTGGACAAGGTGATACAGGTTCATTTCTGGTAGATCTTTGCCAAGTCCCATATGCATCTGGGATAAGTAGAATCCCCTTTCCTTCATCAATGGACCCAACGTGGGGATGGAGCGATGAGTCATTCATGAATTACCTGAATAGCGCCCAAGCGATTGGGGATGACCCCGCACTTACGCAGGACCAGTGGATGATGAACATGACGACAAATATCGATTTGAACGTAGACGGGTTTGATCTGTCGTCATTTATACAAAATGGAGTTACTGCCTGGATGAATTCTGATCTGAATGGTCCCCTAGGATGACACGGACGTTCGATTAGGTTGTGACCTGTATTTGGTATTGATGTTCTATAAACCATCTGTATTTCCATCATGTCCCAGCTTCATTTCGCGGCCGTTCTTCGGGCAGTGTCTCTTTTCTCGTGTTTTTCTTTGAATTTTTTTGGGGACAGGAAATGAAATTCTCGGAATTTGCCGAATGTCTTTCCACATTGAATCTCCCACCACCACGATGCCAATTTCTTGTTTATGCTGTGAGTATTTGCATGGCTTCTTCAACGCGAGTAGACGATACTTTTTCGGATAGGAGCAAAGCAAACAACAATCCTGGTTGGAGGAGGAAATTCTATGGAAACTCGGATACGTAAGGTAAATTCAGGCTCGGTATTTTTCAAGGAGGAAATAAGCTCAGGGGACGTTCTGGCCTTGCTGTACAGGTCCTCATCTGGGCCAAAGCCTCCTCTCCTCGTTCTAATGGTGGCCAACGTCTACTCATCGCATTCTCGGAGTCCCGAATACGGATACTGCTGACGGGGTGGTAATGCCTCGGAGTCATTCCATTGGGTCGTCGATATCAATGGAACCCGAGATATTTGACGGAGCGCCACCACGGGACATGGTAGCCACTTCGGATTATACACGTTGGATGTCGTGGAGCGACTAAAGCCTCGAGGCAACCGTATTTTATTCGAGGGGACTCTCAGAGGCCGTAAACATTTTTGGAACGCGATTGGTGGCGAGAGTAAGGAAGAATATGTGGAAAAATGGGGATGGAATTGAGGAGGTTGCAGCTCTAGTGGCTTTTCCGGCTGTCACGGCCAAGGGGATACGCCAGCATGCGAAGCCTCGGCTCCCCACGCAAATAGTGTTTATGATCGTATAGGCCCCTTTTACCTCTCGCTGATCCTGCCGCCATCTCACCACTATGGACCTAGTCATATCGACGCGAACTTTTGCTGATTTCCCCCAGGAAATAGTCGATGCAATCATTGATACGCTTTGCGACGATACATCTTCTTTAACTACCTGCTCCTTGGTCTGCCGCCGCTTCCTTCCACGCGCCCAAGTGCATCTGTTCTCAACAGTTGCGCTTGCTCATCAGCACCAATGCGTTACCTTCTATTCCCTGATACAGTCATCACCTCACCTCCACTTAAACATGAGGACTTTGAAACTGCGGCGTGGTTTCAGCACGCCAAATCGTAATGCCTGGGATATCACCTATGAGCCCCTTTTACGGCCCATAATACGCGCAGCGAGTAATCTCGAAAACCTCTATTTGAGTTCTATCCTTTGCCCCATTCCCAGCGACACTACCTCGCCACTATCATCAATCTTTTCGTGCTCGTTGACCTCGCTGGAATTACACAGTGTTCGCTTCGCAGATTTCAAACACTTATGCGCTTTTGCACGCGCTTGGCCGACCCTGAAGAACTTTACGTGCTCAGGGCTGATGTACACGCACACAGTGTCGTGTGAGCACAGGCACCCTCCTGGTCCTCTAGTGGAATCTTTGGACGTCGATGGCGCATATGGACGCACAGATATACTGGATAACATCATCAATTCAGGTATATGCCCCGTCTCAGTTGGCATGCTTCGATCTTTGGTTTTCCCCGTCCATGACAAACAAGATATTGAGCGTTTGCAAGCCTTGACGAAGCTTTGCCCCAACACCCTTCAAAGCCTTCACATCATCCATATCAAGTCATGTGCGTCTCCACCTTTTTCAGTATCTCACACCTTTAATAATGCTGTAATAGCGTTCCCATTCCGATTACCATCAGAGTTGGCTTACCAGCGGCTCAAGGTTGGTAGTCTACGGCGTCTTGTCGTTGAGGTGTACGATAAATCAGAAGAGTCTGATTCGGGTCTCTTGGACTGGTGGATAAACAGTATAGGTGCGGCAGAGATTCTTGAAGACAGTCACCTTCAAATACTTCATCGAGGAAGGTGCGGTGACAACGGAGATGGCCAAGCCTCTTTGGCGTAAGATGGATTCGACACTTTCCAGACTTACGGCACTGCGATGGTTTGCGTTGAATGTCGTTTGCTGGGGGTATACGGTGCCGGATAGGGATTCCTCAGGCTCTTTTGACTCTGGCGACAAGCTTGAAAAGCTAAGAAGGGCTCTGAACGATAGTTTCAGGCTCTTAAAGGCCAGAGGTGTGGTTACGACCACTACTGCGGAGATGTACGTATTTCTTGACTTCTGTGCCTCTTCGGTCGCTCACTGTTTTATTCAGAGACGATTATTTGTAAGTAGGCGGCGTGATCAAATAACTATTCGACACTTTGTTTCTTCTGAGCACCGACTTTCCGGCAACCAATGAGAGCGTGTCAACGGCTGATACATTCAGGATGTCTTGACAGGATCATATGTACTAGGTACAGTTGACGCCTGGTTGTTCGAATGTATTTCTGCGCTTCACAAGAGTTCACAAGCATTCCCACTCCAAAAAAACATTTACTTCAGGCTGTCTGATAGTTATCCGGTTCCCTATCGGTGTTTTCTTGCCTCTGTGGTACGTTTGTACGTTCTTTGCTCTGTTCGTTATATATCGTGTTTCATGTCAGAGGTGCTAAAGCTTACGGTGACTCGTATTGGAGATCCAGTATTGCCTGGCGTGGTACAGTGACTGTCTTCTAGTTTGTCCGCCCAGCTGTTAGTGGATTCTAGAAACACAATGAAGCAAAGTAAGCCGATCATTCATGACATTACAAATAACGCCATCTCACAAAACCTTCGATCTAGGACTTTTGGCGATTAAGAGAAGACTGTTACAGATATTACGCCATGGGATGATCATCAGCATAATCAAAAATTTTCGACACGAACCATGATAGACCATCGGCAGATGCGGCATTGATGGCTACTGACTATTCTTGTCGGTGGATGTAGCTTTCGCTATTATCCTCGGCCCGCTTTCCCCCCTCCTCGGAATATCTTTGACTCTGCGCTGAATGCCAGCATGCTTCGAATTAATTTTGAGCAGCTGTGACGCCATGACTGCCATCCGACAATACGGATGCGAGTCGCAACCCCCATTTACTCATAAAACTCTAAAGCCGTGGGATCCTCTATGTGTTTGTTTCTCTCGCCTCGAACCTTTCTCCCTAGCTAGGAAACGATCGGACGTCTAGACCTACCGGAAGGGAGAATCCGAGGTAGGTTTAACCGGTAATCGTTTTTCACGATCTATGAGAATAGCTTAAACAGATGGGAGCATCGGTGATACGTGCCAAGTCTCCGCATTTGTGTTGACACCGTTGTAGGCGGGGTCAATAATACTTGTCCAATTGGTCTGGCGAATATAGCGAACTTACCTATCGGGTGTCAGGATTCGACACGGCGACTAGCACGCGGTGTCAATAGCGAGACAGAATGTGTATCAGATTTGCTTGTGCCTACCTGTTCAAGTTGGACGCTTCGCATGTCCGAAAGCTGTATAGCAAGAATATTGAACAAATGTTAGCGTCATGCTTCCTATTCTCTTCCCTACGCTTGCTGACTATTGATTTAGGATCTAACTTCGGATCTCGACTCGCAGTTTGATCGCATCATGCCTTCCTCTCCTTGGTAGCGCGTTATTCATTTAGTATAATAGTGCGTATGTTCCGTATAGAGTCTCTTACGTCCCTTCACACTGTATATATACCAGATCCTGACCAGTCAGGCGGCGTATTATGCGATGCCGTCCTCAAGTCGCACCGGTACAACGCATCCCCCTCGTCGACCTCGCTCACCTGTCTCCTTTTTCGCTGCCCCAGACATGGGCCAGCCAAAGCAGCCAAAACCTCTAGTCAAAATCGAGAAGAAACCCAAGAAGTCGAAGAAGGTGACAAAGGCACCTCCCGCTGTCGCGTTCTCCGACACATCTTCATGCCAATCATCTCCGACATCGTTTTCCCCGAGTCCAACTTCTCCTGCATCTCTCTCGTCGATGTCGAGCCGTGCCCCATCATTATGTACAACACGCTCGTCTCGGTCCTCCATTTCTCTTAAACCCTTTTTGCGTCGCATCGGCCTTCGACGCAAAAAGTCTGATACGTCTTCATTGCTGTCGGATGACATCCCCCCAGTTCCTCCGTGCTTGTACATACCAGTCAAAGAGCAGACACTGGCAGTGGGGCAGAAGATAATATCTTCGTATCCGGCTACTGGATCGTCCTCGGATGACTCCTCCAAGCATTCCCGACCATCACCTATAATTGTGAATGCAGCGGTGCCTCGGAAGAGGCCGACTACAGCCCCACCGTCCCCTTCCGACTCTATCCCGAGGGTTGTACCAGAACCATGGTTAGCCCACGCACCACCTTCCATTAACCGCCTTCCGAAGCGGTCTACCCTAACGACTTCGAACGACCGTCGTCCATCCCTCTCACGCCAGTCTTCTTATGACTCTTCCCTTTCCTACGGAGACGCGCCTTGCCATTCTCATCGCCGTTCTCTATCATATGATTCCTCCCCGTTGCGAACTCAATCTATCCAATCCACGCTCCTTTCACCTCCGAACACGCATACCTCTTCTTCATTGTTAGAAAGACGTAACCGCAACATACGAGACCTCAGTATCGCAACTCCCAGCACCCACGCTTCTCAACCGGTGACCTCTCCCGATCCGCATAAGTTTCCACGAAGTCCGGACTCTCCGCTTTTCTTCAGAAGAGCGCCAGACGGAGATGGGAAGCTTAGGCGTCCTAGTACTGCGCCTCATTCGCCCACGTCTTCGATGCATATTATGCACCAGTTCACCAGGGAGCCGGCATTCCTACTTCCACCCCGTTCTGATTCGCCATTCATCCACAGCTTCCAGGACTCGAGTTCCTGTGCCAGCTGGGGTGAGCCCACGCAGGGTTGGAGCGGTGAATGGAATAGGGATAACCTTCAAGATGTCATTAAGATGCTACGGAATCTACGGTGAAGGTGGGGGACATCAAATCTTCTCCTGGGATTTTGGTGAGCGATTATCGTTTCCGTACGTTGGCTTGCTACTAACTTATGATGCAAGATTGTTGTTTTTCTCTCTCTCTATTTGGGATCTCTAATGTGTAATACACGATGTTGTACCATGTATACCTACTGTCTCGCCTTTAACACCTGTAGAACATGCTCCCCATCTTTTTGTTGTAGCATCACGAAAATAATACCCAAGAAGCATATGCTTCGTTTTAATGTTCGCTACCGATGGGAACCGCACAGAAGAAGCCGCCACGCACGTCTGGCTTCCGTTCTGTTCTGCTGTTTTAGAGCTGTGTGTGTGTGTGTGTGTGTGTGTGATAGACAGCCGCCGTTATACATGTGAACAGAGGTGACCAGATGGTGAAATGTTAAGACAAGATGCTCGCAGTCTGGGCAATGATTGGGATGAATTCCATTCCGACACAATTGTGTCTGTCTAAAATATTCCTTCTATGAGATGGTAGGAGTTTGAATTTGCCTATTCATTGATTGCAAGCACTGAGCAGAGTAAATCGATGATGACGAGTAAGTAGGTCTTGGAGTGGAGTTCTAGGGCGTCAGCGGGAGTCTTTGTTCACATCTTTACATATGAATATAGCACTGAATAGATTTCCATTGCTACCTTTCTCGAAATATAGCGTATATTATTGAACTCGAATTCTCAGCTAAATCGGAACAAATTGGGCCCGGCAAATGGCGGCGGGAATTGCCATTTCGGGGTTACCTTTTGCCTTCGGCTTTGGCCGTGTTTACCTGGGCGCCATGTACCACGGCCACTACGAGTACGGGCAGCAGTACGGGCAGCAGCCGTACCAGTACGCGTACCCGCCACCGCCGCCACCGCCCCAGTACTGGAGCAACGACTCTTACCAATCTTCTCACCACAATCAACGCCAGCCTTCTCCACATCCACCTCAGCCTTCCCCGCACCAGCAGCCGTCGCCATTATCTCAGCCATCTCCAGCGCCACGATGGATAGAGGAGCCTGCTCCTGCACCACCACCTGGTCTTGATTTTCTCAAGGTATGCTTATATGCTGCGCCTTGTTCCCTTGCTACGTACTTACAATATGGTCGCAGCTTGTCGATTCATATCGAGTAATTTTGGACGCGTTTGCACCTCAGGCACCCCAACCACAGGTTGATAGGCTCTGCGATGCAGCTTCAGCTGCTGCCTCAATACTAGGAGGCCCTGATGAAGAAGCACGAGAGAGAGAACGAGAGCGCGAGCGCGAACGGGAAGAGAGACAGCTAGAAGAAGAGCGAGAGCGAGAAAGGGAGCGCGAACGCGAAAGGGAGAGGGAACGTGAGCGGGAGAGAGAGAGAGAACAGGAGAGAGAACGAGAACGTGCAGAGCAAGAACGACTTCGCGCTGAGAAGGAACGCGAAGAACAGGAAAAGGCGAAGGCGAAAGAAAGTGTTGATAAGAAGGAGGATTCTTCGTCGACAGGCCAAGTTTGCCTGGGCTGTAATGCTACCTCTACGCCTGAATGGCGGCGAGGTCCTTTGGGACCGCGGACACTCTGCAATGCGTGTGGGCTGGTCTACGCAAAGATGATCAAGAAACGGCTCAAGACGAACTCTGGTACTGCTGATGCATCCAGCGGCGAAAGCAGCGGCGAGGGCGAAGAGGAAGATGAACTGGCATAGGTCGATTCCTGGGTCTCTGGTATCATCTGTATGGGTTTTCTCAATGTCTGCGTTCCTTGCTGTCGATTGCGCTTGTTGAACTTTGGACTGCTCGAATCTATTATGTTTCAGGAATATGCGCGTACTTATTTCACGGAAATATAACATCAAGTGTCCTTTCATTAGGTACACTGTTATGAATATATTAACACTATGGTGTCTTACAATGGCAAGCTGTGTCTTTGGACTCTCTGAGTGCGTTCTTCTCTCTCTTCCCCGGAAACTTGACTCATAATTAAGCCTAGGTTCGCCAAGGAAACTTCTGGTTTGCACGAGGTTGCAGAACGAGACCCAGTTCTGAAAGAACATGAGTCTTGCAAGCTTGAGGTGGTCTTCGTGTATCACCTGGATCCTTAAGGCAAGCAAGGCAAGGCAAGATCCTTAACAACGTTCATCACGTCTAACGCTTCTAACAAGCCAACTCGGACTAATTTCACGAAATAATACCGGAAAATGATCAGGTACATAAGTTTTATATCAAGTCATTCAGATATTTCTTACAGGTGATTTTAGCGGGTTCCCGGAGTCTCAGGATCGTCCTGTATCACCTGCTGTTAGACGTTGCCAAAATACAAATTACCAAGAGAAGACATCACCATTCGTGATGTCAGAACTTGAAGACCTTCTCCCTTTGTGAGTCATAGAGTCCGAGGATCGGCGCAATCGAACGCCAGCGCATGATCTTTGGACAGGTGCCCAATATCATGTTCTTTTGCACATGTAGCCCTATGTAACCGAGCAATTTAGTGAGATGTTTATCCTTATGGGTGCAAATTTCAGCCAACGCGCTGGTCACAAATCCGACAGATCACGATCACTTGTCAGGGCCTCACTTGTCACACTCACGCGACGCGTCGAATCGAACAAGTCCAGAACTCTCTGCGCGAACTGCGATCAGCTCCAGTGAACAGCTTGGTAAATACGGGCATCTTTATCCGCAATACGCATCGACTTCGAAACACGGCATCGTACCCTGTGGAATGTAAACGATGCTCTGGCTTCTCTAACAATCTCTTATTCCAAGTCTTGCATTGCATGTGCGTTTAATCCAAGGTTCCCCCTTAAACATCCGCGGAAATTAAGGGTAAGAGTATTTCCCGTAGTCTCGGGCTCAGCGCCAAATCGAAATTGAAAATTTTCTGTGATAGATTTACACGAGGAAATAAGCGAAGCAGTGAGTGTGAAACCGTATGACCGCTTGTATCAAATGCAAGGAGACGAAGTACACAGGACACATCTACGTGTAGCTTCACCGCCAGCTCATATTAGGTGTTTCATCGCCTCACTCCATCTCATTTGCCAAGTTCCCAAACCACTAATATGCAGCCATATGCATGTTCCGAGCCGGTCAATACCATCAAAATCGCGCCATCATGTCCCGTATTAGCAAACCAAGCTCCGAAGGTTGAACCGTACGTAGCCCAGGCCCGCTCTCCGTCAGTTGCCTCCGTCCACCACATGGCCTCAAGCACTAACCATGCGTTCAACCCATATAATGATCCTTCGCGCCAGTCGGGCTCAGTCGGCCAGACTATGATTCGCGATCACGCAATCGACGCGTGGAATAGCGCGTACTTCGCTTCTTAGTACATAAAAAATTGTTCGATGGCTGTTACACCACGTTTCTCAAGACTCAAATGTCGACAGCCGGCGATACTAAGCCGCCTCTGGGGAGACGTCTATCCCATAGTACCCTCAAGAGCTCCATCATTGTGAAGCGTGCGCCCAAAGAAGGAGAAATTCACGATCCACTCGCTGGCGCTGCTTTAACGAGGGATGACAGTGCCGGTACGTAGTATCTTCGGTTTCTTCGGTCAACTTGTTTTCATTTATTTTTTCAGGGCGTGATGGGGAAACTTTCGACGATGTTCCCCCGGAAAGGCGGACAATTGGCCTATGGTCCGCTGTGTTTCTCATTTTTAATCGCATCATTGGTACCGGGTATGCAACCACTCTCGCTCCGCTCGTCATCGTAACAGTAGACTCACATCACAATGACAGTATTTTCGCGACACCATCGACCATTCTTTCGAGTTCCGGATCAGTTGGTCTGGCACTGTTCATGTGGGTGATTGGTGGCATCATCGCCGCCTCAGGTCTTGCCGTATACGTCGAATTCGGCACTGGCCTACCACGATCAGGAGGAGAGCTCACCTACCTAAGTTACATCTACCAAAGGCCAAGATACCTCGCAGTTGCTTTGTACGCAGCTTATGCCGCCTCAATGCCTTGGCCAGCAGGAAACTCTGTAGTTTTCGGACAATGTCAGTGCAATTCTCACGATCGGGGAAGTTATTCATAATCGGATGGTCTTCAGATATTCTCCTCGCTGCTGGAAAGGATGTTACCCGGTGGAACCAGCGCGGCATTGGCATCGCCTGTGTTACGTTTGCATTCTTTATCCACAGCTGTTTTCTTAAATGGGGTCTCCGTCTTCAAAACGCCCTTGGCGTCTTCAAGATCGTCATCTTGCTTTTGATCACCTTCTCGGGTTTCGCTGCTCTTGCAGGCCATATTAAACTACCAGAGGACGAAAAGCCCCATAATTTCAGGAATGCTTTCGACGGCACTGAGAGCAACGCAAACGCTTTTGTAACAGGTCTTTATAACGTTATTTGGTAATTTTATTTCTTTTCGTTGTCTGTGGTGTTACTCATAATTCGCACTAGGTCGTTTATTGGCTACTCGAACGTGAATTACGCGTTGTCTGAAGTCAAGAACCCTGTTCGTACTTTAAAGATTGCTGGGCCCCTTGCCATAGCATCCGTCTCGGTCGTGTACATCCTGGTCAACATTGCCTACTTTGCCGCTGTTGCCAAGGAGGATATCCTGTCATCTGGTCAAACAGTCGCGTAGGTGTCATTTTGCTGAAATGTACTCCATGCTTAACTTACTCTGCAGTGCTCTTTACTTCCGCAACATGTTTGGAATGAAAGCAGAGAAAGCGTTAAACGTGTTCGTTGCCCTGAGTGCGCTTGGGAATGTCATGGCCGTTCTATTCAGTCAAGGACGAAGTAGGTATCGGAGTCTAATCCTTAAGACATCTAACGATCTTCCTTCCTTCAGTCAATCAAGAACTCGGTCGAATTGGTGTTCTACCCTTCTCTAAATTTTGGGCATCAAACAAGCCCTTCAACGCGCCTGCAACTGGTCTCGGTCTGCAGTGGCTGGTCACTATCATCATCATATTAGCACCTCCACCGGGCGATGCATATAATCTCGTGCTTAACAGTACGTTTTACTCCATGTCACCTGAATCTAGGTTTTCCTGCTGACCTCACGTTGTCCAGTGGTGTCATATCCGTTGGCCATAATCAATGCCTTCATCAGCGGTGGTCTGCTCTTCCTCTACAGTCCTTGGGGAGGCGACTGGCGGCCACCGTTCCGCGCCACATGGCCTGTGGTGCTGTTCTTCTTCCTCTCCAACCTCTTCCTCACATTCGCCCCTCTCGTACCTCCTGCGCCGGGCCAAAGCGTATATGAAAGCCTACCATACTGGCTGCACGTCGTAATTTCGGTCGGCGTCTTCGCCGTTGGAGGGGTGTACTGGATCTTCTGGGTCAAGTTACTTCCGAGATGGGGACACTACCGTTTGGAAAGGCATCTTGAGCTCCAAGACGACGGTGTTTCAAGGAGTGTCTTCAAAAAGATCCCAAATGAATTGTCATGATCTCGGTCCTGCAGTGATTACTCCGTTGTGATGACGGATGGCTTTAAGTCCGTCCACAGTATAAAAAAACGCGTAATTCGATTATCAATAATGTAGACTCTAGTACAACCTCAGGTTCATTCACCCTCCCTAATCTTAGCTAGTCGTTGACTCCGTTTGGTGCGCCATGTTACTACTGACCGCTTTCTGTATATGGGCCTCTTTACATAAGTGACCATAGTTTGGGCCTATTGTTCCTTCGCTGTGTTTATCCAGACCTTGTACAGATGGATCATCTACGAATCTGCTAGCCTGACTTCAGCCTTCATCGGTGCATCCCCCGGATTACCAGTGCCATTGGCTACCTCCGATTTCGATGAATGAGCGGCAGCACTTTGCGCTTCAAACACGCCTCCTGGTCAACCTTCACCGGTCTCGACATCCGAGCAAGAGGACGATACCACCGATGCTGCCACCAACCTCTCCAAATCATGCAACCGTATCCGAGTCGGCCTCGCCGACGAAATGGCTCCCAATGACCCAGACGTCACAAAATCTGTCTACTACGACTTCAGGCCTTTGAGAAAGGACGCCGTCTTGTTGAGCACTCAGCGCTGGTCGAAATCTAACAAGAATAAATTTACATACATTGACAAAAATCATTGAGAGAGAATGTAGGTAGGTAGGCAGTAGGTAGTAATAGTATCTAAGTGTATGATTGCTCTAAGATCTAAGCACCACGAAGGGGGGTACCGTTGTAATGTAGTGATGTGAACACATTTCGGTGAAGATGACAGCGAGATCGATGAAGATAGTAGAGAAATGGATGTGGACGCACGGACATCCGAGGATTATTCTCCTCTACAATGGGTAGGGAAGCGCCGGGTGGTCTATGAGTTAACCTCGTAAGAGTGAAACAATGTGAACGACAGATCAGCATTACCTTCTTCCGCGCTTGATCTCGCTCGCAGAGAATGATAGTACTAGATGAGGATCGGAATGATAGGTACGTACGTCTTACGCGAAGTCTGAGGATGTCGATTGATACTGGAGCCTCCACTCTTAATGATTAGGGCTCTTGTCTAGAGTGCATCCTCATACGCAATGGTCGAGAAACACAGAAGAAGTCTTGTTTGTAGTAGCAGTATGGGCTTGCTCGAAGTCGGTGACCAGGGAAGGCGAGTCTGTAAGCTCGAGAAACGACGGTGATCCCGATGGCGTAGGTGAAGTATCAACTAGGTTATCATCCTGAGACCGTTCGATATTGATTGCAATGTCTTCGGAGGTTTGGCGATGACCAGAGAGACATCGACGACAGCTTGGCACGATAGATTTCTGGATAAGATTGTTCAGTGGTTTGCCAGCTACTAATTGTGTCGCGCTTGCCTGAATCTCAGAGCGAATATCCATCTCATTGTGGAAGTCTTGCGCGACATCGGCTGTGTATGATGAGAGAACAACGGTTCTGATGACAAAGACGGCTTGAAGACAGGGCAATAAGAAAGTCCCAAATGATGCCTGACGTATGTTCAGTAGATGCCGGAAAGTAGTCTAATAATCGTTCTGACCTGTCCCCCTTCATAATCTGGATTTGTGGGCTGTGAAATGGTCTCACTATTGGTCGAAAATGGTAGTGTGGCGGCTGGTGAAGTTTTCTAAGGAAGAAAATGTGAATAAGCTCCGATGGTAAACTGCAAACATAGACGTCACCTCAACGCTGGAAACCCTGCTAGCTTCACCTATTGGTTGCAGGAATGCGTTCCGATGGGACATCGCCATTGTTCGTTTCGGCAGGATTAGTCTGCTTCCTTCGCTGAAGGTACACTCCAATAGAGAAGAGAGCGAGAAGGGTCACAGCTGCCATGCAACCATAAGGCTTGATACGAGACAGCAAGGCGGAAAGCAAAATATTAAATGCGGAGCATAGGACGATGTGGTTCTTGTTATAAAACGCAAACAGGAAGTCTAGCGTATGACCCAGGGACATTCCATACCAGAGGGCGGTGAAGTAAACCATGAAGGGATCGGCGTGTTTGATGAATAGGCGAGTAGCGACGAAGGGCGAATAGATCAGAGAAAAAGAAGTCCACCCAAGTTTCTCTATCATATAAGTAGAAGGGACTGTGGAAAGGTAGACCAAGAAAACGAAACCTGCAATGGGAATATTGGTGGGATTCGCTCGAGTAAAGTACCATGGCGGAGGTCGTGTTGATGTAAGCAGGGCTTCGAAGATGGTTTCCGGCCAATCCCATTCTGGCGACCCAAAGATTGGGTTCGAGAGGAAGGCACTGAAGTACACTGTTATCGCCGAGGCAAGGAAGCCCATGGTGGTGGTGAGAAGTCAAGATGGAACGCGTTTGTTTGGTTTCGTATGTCTCGATATATACTGGCAGCTTGATTCGGAGTCTCGGACATGTCATCGAGCTAGATAAATGACGAGCACGCTAGAGGTGGGCAAGGTAGTCATGGATCAACGAGACCTTTGGGGCAGCCCAAATTGCATATTAGATAGAAATTTCTTGTAGGGCGACCATTATGATTTTCGTCCATTAATATTGACCACGGAGCTTTGGCACACCAGCCAGCCAACGTGACCGTGCACCGTTCGGAAAGGTTCGGAAGGAGGAGGAGCTTACAAAGTCCGGGTGGCGGGCAAAATCTAGTTTCAAACTCAGAAATGTCCCGAGAAGAGCTTGATTTTTGGTGTTGTTTCTTTTGTTACTTTGAAGTACAGCAGGTTCCCGTACCAGTCGTTTCTGTGCCTTTTCAACCCGGTATTGATCATTGTTGTGACTATACATTTTATATGTAGCCTTGATTGTGAATATCGGAACTGACGTACTTCACAGGTACTGGCAGCACCTCCGATTTCATGCTCATTGGACGTCGAGTTATGCTGCGTCTACACAGTGTCGTTGCATCATAAAGATCTGGGTATCTTCAGGGATAGAAGGAGCAATGTAAATGGAAAACGTACTGAAGACACGAAAGTGAGGTATGTGTACTATTACTTTTGCTAATGACCCGTCGTGTCCTGCGTTGGTAGTGCTCACGCCTGGATTACCTTGCAGACACGTCGAAACTATCATGGTAGAACTGGACATCTAGTCACCGTCTCTTGCTACGGCGCGAAAGGATACCAGCAACCCCAGAAAGGATATCTGACGGGGACGATGTGGTTAGCGATTCACAGGACTTGGCCCAAGCCCCGGACTTCAGACGAGTAAATGACTGTTAAAGGTAGTATTCTATGTTGCAATGTCATAAGTCACCTTTACTATGTAGTCATAATCAGAGGATATCTATTCATTTCATCCGGTAAGCTTCACACCTTGTACAACATGTATTAATGCTTACATATCCCTCTCAAAGCTATAATTTCACACACCTACAAGCCCTGGCTTGAGCTTGAGCCAGTCTCGAACTTTTGCTCAGGGCACGGGCTTACGATTTTGTAAGGCCAGGCTCGACGGAAGCCAAGCCCAAGCCCTCAAAACCAGGCCTTGTAAATCACTAGGATGTGCCTGCATTGCTCTTCGTCTTGGTACGACGTATCGTTGAAGAAGGTCGTGGACTGTCTACATGCCGTTGACAAGGACATTTTTGATTGTTGTGTCCCACGATTTCATCTAGTTCCTTGCCCACCATAAACAAACGGCCGCCGCGCTGGCCGAGTATATCGCTGTCGAGGTCCGGGCCGGCCGGGTGGCCCCCGACTTCAAGCGTAACTTCGCCATCATTTCTGAGTCGTCTCAATTACATGTTTGGCGCGTGTCTATCTTTCAGGTATTCACATCCAACCCACCCGCCCTGCATCGTCTTGCCATTCTGCTCTATACAACGCGTGTTCTCCTTCGACGCGCCGGTCACACACCAATCAACGATCGAGGGAAGATCGGTGGGTATATAACCAACCACAGATCGAGGAATCCAACCCATTACCTCCTCCACCATGGTCTTTTGTCTCGGTATCCAATTGGCTACTCTCGTCTCCTTCCTCGTCACCACAGTTCTCAGTGTATTCCGTTCCAACTCTGGTATCAGCCTGAGCAGCCTGTGGTTGGACGGGCCTTCCTTCCAGGAAGACGCCCTCGCCTATGGCATCATTGCTCATATTGATACCATTGACGATCTCTTGAAATCTGATGTTCAGGATGACGCTCTGGCCTGGGTAGTCATAGATACGGTTGACGCTCTTGTGGAAACCGTTGCCCCAGGTCCGAAGCAAATCCAATCCTTCATTGCGCCGGTATCGCTCACATCGACTGCGCTGTCGGTCGTCGTTACCTCGCCCAATGTCAAAACCGTTCCCAAGGTCGTGCAAGTTGTACCGACCCTGGGAATGGTAACTACAATCCAACACACTCCCCAGCCATCCGGCACTTCCATCGCCTTTGCACAACGCCACACACCCTTTCTCATCGCTCGCTCAAATCCTCAGGATCGCTTCTTCAATAGGCTGGTCATCGTCGTCTTCCTAGGATTAGCGGTAGTCATGGGTGTCTTGGTGCTCCTCAGTCTCGATTCCAACGTCCCTCCTGCTGTCTTCGACTTCCTCCTCCTATCCATCTGTGCCCTGCGTGAAGAGGCCGCAATCGAAGAAGTCGTAGGAGTAGTTTCCCTTGTGTGGAGACTGCTGTTCAAGGACGAGGTCTCAGGAGGCGAACATGCCCACGGCAGAGCAAGAGGTGCATGGCGCAGATTCATCGCTAGGTTTGGGTCGTCAGGTGGGTCCTCTATATCATGTTCTGGGTCTGTTTCTAAGCAGTATACTTTCCAGCTGGCAAGCAATACGGCATCCGTCAATGTTGCGTATGGAAAGGAACATTTTCAGACCATTGTCAGGCAATCCATCGGATCGAAGCTGTATATCTGTTGGGATAACGTGAGCATAGTCAATTACGCCTTTGATGCCCGGGCTCATCCGACATATTCGTAGGATACATCTTCGGTAGTTGAGGACGTAGTTCTAAACCCTGACGCTTCGGTGTGCACCCTCGCTACAGTCAGCCGGTCGGCAAGTTGTGATGTAGGTGCCATCCAGGATATGCGTAGAACGGTTCCTCATGGATTTGTGTCAGAATTTACGGGCCCTTGCCTCTATGCCCTTCTTCTCATCTGTAAACAGTGACGGAGAAGAAAGCGTCATTGAGACTCCATCCCAGGCAGTTATTAGAACCAAGCTTGTCGAAGATCCAGTCAGTGAGAGCCAGGCCGAGGTGAGCATGGTCGACATATTATTTGGATACACCTGTTTATTCATATCTTACAGGTGTCTCGCACACCAAGCATTCCGCCCGCCATCTCCGACTTGGATGTGGCTTCGCTGGTTCGCACTGAGACGGTTGTTAGGCAAGCCACTGTAGAGTTGGAAGGTCCCCGACCTAGTCTCTTCTCAAGCACGGTGAGCAACACAGAACGTCGCCATAGCCCTGATTACTCATTACCATGTTTTCAGCACTCCGAGACTGGAAACTACTTACTCTCCTTGCCAGAGAGCTACGTTCCCGTCCGCGTTGACGGCTTTTTTGCCTTGCAGCAAGCAGTCGAGGTAAGTGCGGTCTTGTGATTATACTGTAACGCGTAATTGATATTCAATGCCACATAGAACATGTCCTTGATGCACGCTCCGGTGTCGTATTCCTTAGATTCTGTTCCTGACGCAGCTACCTCGGGCTCCTTACAGGCGGCTGTTGACGATGACGCCAAGTCACAGCCTGCCGTCGCGCCCCCGTCGTCGCCATCCCCATCCCGAGGAAGGAAGGCTTCATATGCCCCCCCTCTTCAGCCTGAGGAAGCGCACACTCCTGCGACCACTCGTTCATCTCCTTCCCGCAACACTGCCTATCCTGGCAAGCGCGCGCCTCGAGTGGGAGCCAATCCTTCAGTTCGACCCTCCCCGTCGAAACACGCCAAGGACCTTCGTTCTTCTCCTCCTGCGCTGAAGAGGCAGCAGCAGAAGGAGCAAGGATCCGTCTCCACGCCGATATGGACATCGCACAGAGGTGAGCATTGTCTTTTGAGTATTGGGAATTGTCTGTTAACATTCAATGCTATGTAGGGTATGGCTCGCACCCCTCCCCCGCGACCGTCAAACCCCGTTCTTCCCTCGACATCCTCAGGGAACTCCCGAGAGCATGGTTCATCCCGAATGTCGGCTCGTGCAGCTGCCCTCCCTACTCGGAAGAGTGCCTTGCACGTCCAAGATGGACAACCAAGACAGCAGCAGTCGACCCCCTCGCGGTCGTCCCAGCAACGCCACACTCCAAGCCGTTTCCCAGTGCGGGCGCCGAAAACGCGCTCGACGGACGAAAGCGGCTCTCCCGTCAGTCGAGCAAGGCGTTGCTCTGTTGTAGGCCTTCATTCATGCCATTGTGTCTTTCATGGTACTGACATAATTCTCAGCTTGGTTGTCTCAAACCCTAGTCGATGAATGGGCCAGAAAGAAAAGCCAATGAGCGCACGGAGACGACAAGGATGCCGCTAAACAAACTACGTTGCTGCGTTGGGATCTGAGGGACGATCAGCGGTGCATCGGGGCCGACGGGTCCTGCTGCATGTGGCTGGTCATTGAGGAGGGACTGGTTATCAGTCCTTCCTCTATCCCTGGCAGATGAGGAACCTTGGAGACGGGGGAGGTCGACGGGCCTTTACCGTTCTCTGAGGGACCTCTGAGGGACCGTTGACTGCCGACGGGTAGTTGACGGATCTGTGCCGTAAATCCTTTTGTATGCACAACAGACTATCACATCCTTCGGCATCCTCGTCGTTTCCTGCGTCTCCACGGTTTTCGATCTCGTTACTGTCACTGGCTTCTCGTCCCGGACCACCGCGCTTGTGCTCATCTTTATTATGACGTGCATATCTCTCCGTCGACATTCTATCCTCCTTCAGCCTATCATTCTATCCCCATCCAGCCTATAACATTATTCCTATTTATCACCTTTCTACTCCGTATACCCTTTTCTCGTCATTTTTTCGGTCTTTTCGGTCTTCTCTCTTTTTCTTTCCTGGTGCATACCACAGCCTATACCTCGCCAACTTACATATTTCTCCTTCGAGGTCAGCCTATCATTATCACATTTCTATACCCATATCTGTTTGGCATGCCGCATCTCTGGAATTTCTTTTGGTCGTTAACTAGGGTTCTTGGGAATATTATCTTTCTTTTTTGTCCTGAACTTCGTCTGCTAAGCCAAACATTTCCAAGACTATTCGGAGTTTTCGTGGCACTAACATAATTCCCAGCTGGGTTATAATCATAAAGTGAGTAATAGAACACATCCTTCATGTTGGTCCCTTCCTATCGCTTGAGCAGCTGATTGATAGCGGTTGCTTTGCCAAAATAAAGTACTCGTACAACTGAAAGCCAGTGTCCTTGCACTTCTCGGAGTCTGGCAGCTGACCATGATAGCTGTCACTTTATCCTAGGCACCACTCAAGAGTCAAGATTTATGTCTATTGGCCATCCCGCACGAACGCAGTAATGCGGGCAGAGTGTTGAAATGTCGAACTACCCTCGACATCTCCGTCATTGAGCATTCAACTGCATTGTGCTCTCAAGCTCTGGTTGGAGTTTCTTCCAGTGGACTGGGACTTCCGTACTGTATGTGAGTAATAGAACGTATCCTTTACGTTGCTCTCGTCTCATCGTTCGAGCACCTGACTATGATAGCAGCCGCTTTACCTAGATGAAGTTGCTCGTACAATTGAAAGGTATCTTTGCGGTTCATGGGTTCTGGCAACTGACCATGATAGCTGTCGCCTTCAATACCGAGGTGGAGAACTCGTACATTTGTGAAAGGCTTCCTCGTATTGGTACGGCAGAAAGGCTGAGAAAGGGCGTCATGCGAACTATAAGTAATAACAGCAACATCCATTCGCGAAAGACGCATACTACATCCCCCACATCAGCCCACCGCGCAGCCCACAGAAAATGTCGACAGATCTTAAATCATCTTTACCACGGTTCACTATGGACCCACGAGACATACCGGCCAATGCTATCCCCTCTCTGCCGTCTCTTGGGGCGACATATAACGTACTGAATGGCCTCTATGCAGACGCACGATCCTGGTAAGACATTACGCTAGATGTTGATGGTACTGGCTAATCTACCTGGCGTCAGCATGCAAGTCGTCGTTGATTGGTCCAATTGTAAAATTAATATCAGGTGTTATGTGCGCGGCATTGACCAATATTCGCAGTACCCTTCCACGATGTTACATTTGGTAACAAAGTTTGGGGCGTTCCTGACATGGTGAACTATCATCCTGTCAGCAGGACCGAGTTCAATTCGACCTTTGGCAAATCTGCAGACGACTACTCGCGTGCATTGTCCAGCCGCACCGAGGTGAATCCTAGTCCATTCTTCATTGCATGATACTGACAATGCGTCAAAAAGCTTGGAACGGAGTGGCCATTTTTTAGCGGGTCCGTCTCTGTCGATTTCAGCCAGAGTGAAACGAATAACATGGCCAACGCATTCACCCGAGTCATGCATGAGGTCACGCTCTATACAATGTCCCTTCCTCCGCCACTCGAGTTGCAGATGTATCTCCGCCCTGCTTTCATCAACGTACTGGACAACGCTGATCCGGAGCTAATCTACGCACAATATGGAACTCACCTTGTCAGCAATCTGATCATCGGTGGACGCGCTGCCTTCACTTGTACTACCAATACGACACAGTACAGCGCCGACGAATCTATCGAAATTGCTGCGCAGGTTTCTGTCAAGCTTTTCATGGGCAGTTTGTCTGCATCGGAGCAGCTTAAATATCAAGACACTATCAACAGCTTCCAAGAGTCTAGTACTTATAGAGTGCTCACAGAGGGTGGCGATTCCAAGTACGGCAATCAGAGCTTCCTCAATAACATCGACGCCTGGGCCGACTCTGTGAAAGACTATCCTGCGTGAGTTATTAGCTTCCTAGTCGTTTCCATTTGACGATCTAACTTCGCACGCTAGCTTCGTCGAATTTGGGGGTACACCTGCGTTCACTGCTCTGTACCAACTTGCCTCGACAAAGGCACGTCAGGATGTATTAAAGGAGGCATACGCAACGTACTGCAAAAACTACTCTACCAGCTTGATGATTCCTGGCCCTTATCTTCGTGCCCGCTTTGCAAAGTCGAACCCACGCGTTGCGTCATTCATCACAACGGATTACCGCGAAGGCAGGCCGGATCCTGTCATATTTTACACATTTAGCTACGGAGGTAAGTAAAAATCTCATGGATCAAAAATCGCGCCTCTGACTCTGGTATGACGTTCACAGTCGGAGATGGATATGTTGGTCTTTCACAGCAATTCACTGTCTCCCAGAACCTTATCATCGACTGGCCCGATGGTGTTCCTGTTAAAGCTCTCGTCCCTGGTGTCCTTGTACCCGTGACACGGTGGGAAATATACAGGGATTTCGTCGATTTCCCCTACTCCGGCGGTCTGACCTACACTCGGATTTGGCGCGGATTCGGGCCAACCGACGACTACGTCGTATTAAGTCACATCGCGTACACCTTCTCCAATCAGAGCGACATGACTGATCAGCCCCCCGCACTTCCATTTAACCCAATCAATGCAGTACACAAGAGCGCTCTTAAGCCCGGGACCTATGGGCTGCGGCATGGAGCAAATGATGGGTCCGGTACTATAGCAATCTGGGAGATTTACGACGAAAATGGAAAACGAGTGGAAGGCTTCCCGATCCCATGGAAGATTTCGCTGAAATTTGATGAAAAGCCGTTTGAGGATCCATGGGTTTGGAATACCGACCAGATGACGGTAGATCAGTGATTCAGTGATTCGGAGAAACGTAATGTTGTTGGGTACATGAACCGGTTGTTATGTTCGATTGAAATTGTACTAGTATTGCAGCAAATGATGACAACTTTGTCGCCACCAGAATTATCTGTTCATGTAGATAATTAAAATCCCATTTGGAGAAGGCATCCATGAAAGGCCTAGCTATCGAGAATCATTTTAAGTTGGGTCATCTCCAGAGATTCAGAAGTACAGACCGGTATTATGCATCTGCTCGGTTGACTCGAACAGTGACGCCTGGCCTATCCGTAAGTTTACGCCAAGCCTCTCTAAGGCGTTCATCCTCTGACGTGTCCTTTCCCCGTACAATCAATGTAACGTCTTCCAAGCACATCCCCGTATCAAGCATTCTTCCTATCCACTCCAGCACTGCCACCCTCATAATGATATTATCCACTTTCGTGTGTCCGTTGCGGATTTCGCATTCGCCGGTTTTCTCCAGAGGGACAAATAGCGTAACAGCACGTAGACACCTTAAATCAGGAACGTCGACGATGTTCGCAAGCGCACCCCTCCAATCAACGAGTATGGCCCTCTCCAGGTTTGGGGCCATCTTAAGCATCGTTTCGACACTTGGCATCCACCAATCTCCCTTTGTCGTGAGCGGATATTCCAGTGTTAGGAGATTTTTGAGAGACATGGCGTTGAATAGATGATACATCCATCGGGCCCGAAGATGCCTCGTTCCAACCTTGAGTTCTTCCAACTCAGGACACAGCACTCCTTCCTCGTCGCACAAGATACCTTCCGTTCCTCCGACAGTAATGATCCCCAGCCCAAGTCTCTTAAGTCGAGGGAGACAAGCGAAGAAGGTGCCAAGTTCTACGAGACTGGTGAAATATGTATCATCCAGTGTCAGGCTCGTCATTCGGCCCAACTGGTTGTCAACGCCCATTCTTATCCGATCCTTCACGTCTAGATACATCGTTCCTGAGAGCGTGACGGAGTGCAACGAGACAAACAAGGGCAGGAGTGCCGGAAGCACGTTCCTTGCCCACAGGTCAGTCCTCCGAACTCCGCTAGGCGTTCGTCTCTCGTATATTGTTAGGCTCTGGACGAGGTAAGCCTTGCTGACCGGAAAGCGGCGAGCGTTGCAATGTGGGGTAGGCGGGAACAGCGCAATGTGGGCGAAAAGATGATATTGGCTACGAGGTAGGAGGGCGCTTGAAGTGAGTGAGCAAGACCGCAGAGAAAGGTGGTCATTAGCGAGGTGGTCGATGATGAAGTCGTACAGTTCGGAGTGGAGGGACATGGGAGAAAAGATCGATAGCTAGCATGACAAAAAATATTTGAGTGTTTGAATGTAGTATTCGGGCGCAAAGCGTACTTCTGTCAGGGTCCACGCCAAAGTCCGATCGTTGCCACCAAAGTAAGTGTGATAGTAAGAATGTTGCTCACGACGTTGACACTAGTGCTGAGAGGCCGTGACTGTATCAGTGATGCCCAGCTCGGTCGGTACCATATCGTGTTGTATCAAGTAGGTAGCGTAGTAAGGAGCCTGGTTGGTTTTCTTCATAGGGATAGTGATCAGAATAAATTTTCCTCGAGTCCTCCTCACACACGGAGCTCCTAGCAGCAATACTTAGACTCGTAGCAGCGGAAGTGATATCGGTTCCCTGCTCGGCTCTGTCGGCGTCTGGCACTTGGTCGTACTGATATTGTGATGCGCGATTAACGCTGTCCATGTTCACTATATTCTAGCTTTCAGAGAAGGAAGGCCGTAATTTATGAATGTTGCTTACCTCTAGGGGTTGCCGGGACGCGTTCAGGGTCCTGCTAATGCAAGTAGGTAAGAAAAGAAGTAGTTAGGAGCACTGATTTGAGGGCGTTGAAGCCTAGGGGGCGAAAGAGATGGTAAACAGAAGAAAGGCAGACGGCATTTGCCGAAGTCCCCTAACCTGTCACCACGACGTGTGGACCAATGTAGGCACCGTGGATCATGATATATCCTCTTTCACTAGTACGGCCTCGCCCTCCGCTTAAATTTTTTTCCCTCTCAGATGATTCGACGATACTGAGGAAGTAATTTTGCGAAGGCAGAACAAGGTGATAGTACTGCGTAAGTCAGACCCTCCCTCTCCTCAAACCTACTCATGACGCTGCTCCCGTGTTCAGGAGAGACGAAATCAACCCGAATCTTTATGACTTCGAATGTCGTGGTACTTCTTCGTAGCTATGGCGCCATCTAGCTGAACCTGCGATATGTAAGAACGTATTCGCGGCTTCATCACGAACGTCCTTTCTGATTTTCTGATGGCAACATTACTATTTAAACTAGAACAAAACACGTTTGAAAGTTTGTCACGTCAATGCTTCGGGCATAGAAAGTAAGTATCCACGAGTCTTGTTACCGTTTTCATGACTGTACCAAGAAGAAAACTGTACAAAAGGGGAGAACCAGCAGAAACAATGATGATGTATGCGAACAACTTGCACCACTTGTCTTCGGCGAACCAGGGGTCGGGTACACTCCTGGCGAACTAACTGATCCGCTCGGAGTTGTGGAGTTTGATGATACATATCGAAATAACTTTATCTTCAGGTTAGTTCATGCAATAATCCGAAAGGCAGTCAAGAGGGGCTTACCTTGTCTATCCCGGCGGCACTACTCATCATCTCCTCATTCGAGTGAGAAACGCCCTCTATCCAATCAATGGTCGTAAGGGTCGGTATACCTCCCGGTAGATCCTCGAGCATGGAGACGAAGTTTCTTCCCCTCTCCAGATGAGTGCGTCCTTGCGTCTGTTTATCATAATGTGTTGAAGAACTAAAATGTGAAAGTCAGGGACTTACGAATGCTTTGCATGAAGTATCTCCAGAACCGTTGTCAGCCTAACTCCACGCAAATCAGATTGATAAGCTATACCATCTCAATCGACGATTGGGAACCTTACCGTTCCCCATGCATAATGCATAATGCGTCCGTTGTACCTCGAAACCAAGCCGTTTCTTCCCAATCTACTTGTCTCCGATGTCGCGTAGGCAGGAAATTCACCACTGAGTCCATACTTATACTGGTCGGCGTTAGAACAAGAGTTATCTGGCCTCGGGCGATCTTCTATCAACCAACATAGCGATCCTGGATTAGCTGAAAAAGCGTCTTCTGTTAAACCCAACCACTCTATAGAAGACCGATGCCTCACCAACCCAAAAATGCAAACGGCCATCTTCCTCTGTCGTTTTTCGGAGCATTGCATATCTCTGGGCCATCTGGCCGCCCGCGGAATGTCCTCCAACGACCACGGTCTAATACAAGTTGCTGATGACCGGTAAAAACGAAGTGGGAAAGCTCACGTTGAGATTTGGGAACGTCGTGGTGTTCATGTAATACGACACTAGAGCATCGAGGACATCGAAGCTGCTGACTTTGTGGTACCCCGGGGAAACATTAGTTTTGCCGTCGATCCAGGTTGTCATTCTCCACAGAAGAGTATCGTCCGTAACGGCACCCGATTTGCTGTCTCCTTCAGTAAAAAAGCATGGCCCCATGATGGATATCTCCTCCCGTCTGATCCCTGGGTCGTGATATGACGCGTTATAGAGTGCGTTATTCATGGCATTCCAATCTACGGCAAGATGTGTTGGAAGTGCACTAGCATCAGCGACCCGGTGATAAACTCACAATACCAGCAGTCGCGGTTCTAGGATCGTGATGATTATTTTCCTCTAGTGTCAACGTGAGGTACCACTTACTTTTCCAGACAAAACTATGACCGCTCTTTTGATATTGGAGTCCCCGAGGCTTTGTGTTTGGTAGACAGGCTGGGGATACGCGTTGTCATTCCAACAAGAAGAGGTATGGACAGAAAGACGAACAATTTTCGCGCCGCTCCTTTGATCAATGGTCCAATCAGGATACAGGGTAGCGTCAGCGACTTGAGGGAGTGATTGCCAGCCATTATAAGGATCCCCTCCAACAGTGGGGTTTTCGTTCACTTGCTGTCTCTGATAGAGCACTGTGGCCGAGACGAGCGGTATGAATTGGAGGAGAAATGATAGTAGCATGCCAAGGACTCGGAGACCCCGCCACGTTGAAAGATGTTCATGTTGATGTTGCAGTTAAACGTACATGACGATGCCGTACGCCCATAGGCAGTTGGAATACATGTCGGACATTAGGTATGTCGGGCCCGTATTCGCACATATTCTTTCCTCGATAGGGCGTATTGTGACTCTGCAGATGAAAGCAGAATTTCACGACGCCTTTCGACCTTAACGTATCGGTAGTAACAGACCCCGGCATGCCTTGGCGGTCTGAGGTTCGCGTCTTGTGATGATTCAATACTCTCCAGAAATACGGCGATGTCGACCGGTACCGACGATACTTAACACCGACAGAATGACGGCATGCGGTTAAACGACTCGACACTGCGCAGGTAAAGGACATGGAAGAGGTTTGAATAATTGTCGCCTTAAGGAGATGTTGAAAACAGGGCCACAAATGGAGTCTTTTACCCATATCCCCTCAGGGTCTTCAGATTTTTGTTCGGTCTTTGCTTTGGGCTCTTGCGAACATTATCTTTCTTTTTGTCGTCGACCGTCTGACAAGTCCGAACGCGGTGAAATTCTTTCAAGACTAACTTCAACTTCGAGCTTTTCTTGTTCAACACGGAAAACGCATGAGGAGATGAGATGTGAGAGAAGTGCCTGATCGGCTCTATAAGTATATCTATTCAAGAACAAACCGATTATCAAATACCAACTTGAATCCCTTGTCTAAGCTTCTCCGTGCGAGTCATACACATACTTCGCATATACAGGCTCCCACAACTGCGCGTTCGCCTTGGCTCGCACTTCCTCTTTCGTCCAGTCTACACCCGCACTCCCCTCTTCGATCCCCTGTTCAGCAACAGCAACGGCTACCTCAAAGTTTACCTGAGGCGCATCCTCAAAGTCGGGCAAAAGCGCGTTGTCTGGGTCTTTCAAAGCTGGAGACAATTCTGCCAGTCGGCGTGCCCCCGCGATAACCATCGTGTCTGTCATCTTGCGAGCCTGGCAGAGCATAGCACCGAATCCAAGCCCGGGATAGATCAGTGCATCTAGGAGGATCATCAATGCAAGGGGAGACGAAACAAGAAAACCAGCATACTGTTACACTCAGCAATGACATAATCCTTCCCATTCGGCATCTTAGCTGGGGGGAATGGACTACCCGTGGCCAACAGCGCCTTCCCCCTTGTCCACTCATTAGCGTCGCTCGGTTTGACCTCAACCAATCGGGACGGGTTCGACAGAGGCAGGATGATTGGCCTCTCACAATGTGCCGCCATCGTTTTCACGACCTCCTCCGTGAATCCACCCGCATGAGTGGAGCATCCAATCAGCACCGTCGGCTTTACCTGCTTGACTACATCTAAGAGGCTGACCTTGCCGGTGAACGATGACCACTCCTCGTCTAATCGAATGAATGCGCGAAGGTCCTCCCGAACATTAGGTGTGCTCTGTCTGATCAGCCCGTGTTTGTCGATGAGCCAGAACTTGGCATTAGCTTCTTCTTCTGGAATGCCGTCTGTAGCCACCATGGCGTCACGCAGCTGTTTCGTGATACCTAATCCGGCGGAGCCTGCTCCGTAGACGATGAATCGCTGATCAGAGAGCTTGGTCTTCGTTACGCCAATGGCAGACATGACACAAGAGAGTGTGACTGCCCCGGTTCCTTGACTGGATAGATACAAGGTCAAAAACAACAACAACAGCTGCTTGAGCTTCTTACATATCATCATTGAAAACTGGATGAGCGTCCCGATAGCGTTCCAGAATGCGGTGAGCATTTGTCACACCAAAGTCCTCAAAGTGTACTAGACAGTGAGGTAGGTACTTTCGAACAAGCTGAATGAATTTGTCGATAAATTGGTCATACTGTTCTCCACGGATACGTTTGTTGGGCCAGCCCTAAAATTAGAGTTATTTTTCGCTAGTGCTTGTCAACGGTATGCTTACGACATAAAGTTTGTCATTGAGAAGATCCTCGTTGTTGGTCCCGACGTCAAGCGTAACGGCAAGAACTCTAGAAGGGTCGATGCCTCCGATAAGTCTGATATCATAATTAGTCAAAGTTATCCACTGCCACATTTCAGTATTCAACATACGTGTATATCACCGCCTTGGCTGCAGAAATCTACAAAGCAGATAAATCCTATGATTTAAACTGTATCTGAAACACATACTCCGATTCCCTGCAACAAAATTAACACAATGATATAGCAGAAAGGCGGTGAAGCATACCCCAACACCTTGATCACCGATGCCGAGGATTTGCTCCGCGTCGGAGCACACAATGAGATCGATGCTCCGGCCTTTGATCTGCTCAAGAAAGTCTTGCTCCATAGTGTCTTGATCGGGAAGAGTCAGGTATAAGCCTTCGCTCCTCCGGAAGAGACGGGAGTAGCTGGCGATTGCGTCAGCCTGTCAGAGAAATGTCAGTTGTCTGTGTACGAGCTTGCCACCATCGTAAACGCGAGTTCGGTGCTGCAATCGTGTGGAACCAGCGACGCGTAGAACTAGACTACATGACCTGAATTCACCGAAAGAAGAAGATTACACGCGTCTGTTACGCTCTCTAAACATGCTGGTTGGTGACAAAGCTGGCGACCGAAAAAATCGTCGCTGTTCCCGCGTATCGACGTGGCAAGCCTACTAGCATGCAAGTCTGGACACTCACCTCGGTCGGAGTATAGATGATGGGTACGAGTTCACGGACATGCCTTGATAACAGGGCAAAGTAAAGCACCCAGTTCTGGTTCTTCAAGCTCTGCAAGTAGCAATTCTTGCGGATGGGCGAGTCCCGAGCCTGCAGTTGGTCGTAAGCGCGTTCGCACTGCTCGTCGAGAGTATTGACGCGGTTCGGCAATCGCCCAGTGAGACCAAAGGCCTTGCGCTCAGCCAAGGAGAAGGCAGTACCTTTGTTCCATCGAGAACTGGTGAGTATCGCGTCACCACGAAGAGAGACATTGTACTGTGCCCTCGAGGAGGTCATGTTGGGTGTGCTTGGATAGTGGATAAGCCTAACCATGATGCTGTTTTAACTACAGTATGAAAAGCATTTTTGATGTTCCTGCGGCGGCCCGAGGAAATACTTGATTGTCAAGTTACTCTGACATTCCAGGCTCACCGTCAGGGGCCGGACTAGAGTCGTCATTTCCTCGAGTTGACTGCCGTGGTTTCCAGGATAGAAGAAGGAAAGAGATGTGCGACCAATTTTCTGAGCCTCACGATCATGATGATTCGGTGACGTCAGGACCCCAGAAAAAGCTGTTTGTCCGATCAAAATTTTGTCCTATTTAGCCCCGGGGGGTCTATCGACCCCTCGAGATACCCTCTTTGGCGCGCTAAATATTTTCAAAATCAAGTTTCTGCTCAAACCTTGCATGCCGGTGGATGCCCTGAATTCTCGGCAAGGCTTATAGCGTCAATTTGGCCAAAATCTGGCGGACTCGGAGTCCTCCGAATGAAGGTAGCGAGTTGACGTTTTCTATTACCCTACCCCGCCTACCCCTCTTCTTCCACGACGAAACGATGCACCTTTGAGATAATAATCGATTCGCACGTACGACAGGGTTGTCCGAGTGCGATGACAGCTTCTCGCTTCTGCGGTGTCCTCATTCTGTTCGGAATTATCAGTGAACAGATCTCTTCGCCGACGCTGCAGATATTGTTCCTATATTCTCACAGTGTTCAGTATCCGCGTGGTTGACCCACAAGCATTGACATCAGAACGGAGTATCCTATAGAGATCGTGTCCGATGTGTCGCGCTCGCCTCAACGTTCTGCACGATCTACATGGTTCTATTCTTGGATTCTGCCACAGGATCAATGCTCATTAGCATTGCATCGCACCTCATATTGTATACTCCATGTACGTTCACTGTCATGTACATAGTCGTAATTACACCTGCAACCTTTTCTCACACGAATTATCTGGACCACCGTAGCCGCAGTAACTCAAGTGCTCGGAGGTTTGAACTACAAGTGAATTATTTGCCGTGTACACTTTTTAAGGTCTCACGTAGTCTCGCAAGACTCGGGATGTGTTTGTTTACTGTGGCAAACTCAATGCACTTCCGGCATTCTGTTGGATAGAATGGTGCGTATTTACACGTTCGGGTGCACTTGGTTTCGATATCACTTTGGGATGTCGGTTACTTTGACCATGTTTTGCGCAATTTTCCAAGGCATGCAGGCTTCTCGACGCGGCGATGGCTATCGAGGACATCTTAGTTAGCATATAAGAGGAATGCAGTCCCCACCAGTCTACGCATTCCGTTCTTTGATGACGAAGACCATATGCAACTGTACGATAATATTTACGACATTCATTCAACGTATTCTGTTATGCGGCTATCTCTCATCAACCGGTTACCCTTTGGCCTTCTCGGGGTAGTCGAGCGTTTACATAGGCGGTTGCCATTCAGCTCTTCAAGGGACAATGTTCATGCAAACTTCAGGATAAAAATCAGAACGGGGTGCTCTGTTGCCGGCTCGACTTGACAACCCAGAGCGCCCGCTCTTACTCAGCCTCAGAAATTAAACAAAGAACCATGGCAGGGAGTGAGGTAGCATACAAAATTGGGTCCCGAAGCGATTGTAAGGGATGGGACGTAAGTCATCACGTATTTTGAGGAGGGAAGGAACAAGCTTATTCCGGCTTTCTTCATGTCGTTGAGAAGGGAGCTAAGCAGAGTTTGTACTACAGCAACTAACACTCTTAGGACCAAGTTCAGAATGCAACATATCCACCGCAGGGTGCGGGCTCTCAGTACTAGTGTCAATGGTGTGAATGCTAAATAAGTACACTAGGATGCAGATCTACATTTCCGTTATGGTGACCCCCCAAAAAAACGTAGCCAGCACATATATCGATTCCCAGGTACGGAGGCGATTCTCAAATTATAAGTGACAAACTTTCTAAAGAAGAGATATCTTATTCGAGCTAAGAAGCTGACTGGCTTGGATTCCCATTGAATTTAATAAAAATTTGCGACATTGTACTTAGCATCAAACAGCAAGCTCTCATCGACATCATTCGATATTGATCATCAGCCAGGGTCGCGACTCTACATAGGTCTATTCTTAGCCCCAAAATTTTTCACTTGTCAATGTTAAATGTTCAACGTCTGAGTCCACAGCAGAATGCGACGGTTTTGTCTCCTTGCCATTACCGCGAGTACCTACCCTGTTTTTCCGAGACAAGTGTCCAACAGCACTTTGAGCTTCGAATTCTATGTATTGGAGTCTATTGACAATGATCAGTTATCCAGTATGGACATGGTGCGAATCAATCCTCAAGTAAGTGGAGTGGCGTGTGTACCAGCACAAGGTACGAAGGCTCGCACCATTGTACAGATTGTAGGGACAAGGTTAGTGCATCGGGAGCAATACGGAGGATTTTAAGGAAGAACTCCTAGGATCGTAATGCTTCTAGGTCGCTGCAATACATGTACTTACAATACAACATAGGTTCCGTCGTCCGCGTCTGCTTGGCAGTAACAGGCATAAAAGTTGATCATGAGGGTCTGCAGGTCGCCAGTCGTTCTGCCATCTGAACCTTGAGGACCTCGACTGCTCATGTGTGGGACGAGGAGTCTAGAAAGTAGCCGGACAAGGTCCACTCCTACTACGAGCCGTTTCACAGCCACCGGGCCAACGGCTTATGCTTGCCGATCATTACCGTACCTTGGCTTTGCACCGCAACCATCTACGTATCCACCTAGAATCCACGTTCATTTCCCCTGCCGATGTCTGTTCCCAGCAAGAACTTCTGCCGCTGTAAACATCCAAGTCGGAGTCCAGACTGAGGGCTTCTCACGGAACTGGATAACTTTGCAGGGACTTAGATACATATGTGAGTGTAATTAATCAGTGTATCGCAGTACTGCCTGTCCTGCAGTGCTAAAGGCACCACATACACAGGTATGTCATTGTGATTTGTCAAGATACCATGTATGAATTGGCGAGTAAACCCTCTACTACTGTGTCCGATACATGTACCCTGAGTAAAAACCACAGCTGTTCATCAAAGAGTAAGGGGAGGAGCAGAGATAAGTGATTTCTGGGATGGCCGCAGTGATGTCTTTAGTAAAACAACGGTATCGGCGGGTGAGATCGTCGTTAGCACGGAGTATGCGTCAACTTTTGCCCACAGATTCCCACAGTAGTGTTTTCAAGAAGATGTTTGGGAGGGGAAAAGTGAGTCAAGGAAAACGGGACTCCAGGTGAAAGGTTTAAAACCCTCTCGTCAAGCATCTACCTTGGTGCAATCCTCTTACTTCGACAATGCATCCCTGCAGTAGAGAATCGTCTCATAGTAGCGGTCCTACGCTGAAGGTCCCAGAGCATTCTGAGCGACCGGCCGTCAAATCGGTCAATGAGGCCAACCTTGCCCCCCGACTCAGCTCGGGGACAATAGAACCCGCCTCTGATGACCTCGATGGTGATCCTCTATCGCGCCAGTTCAGTCAGCCGGTACATCCAACACAAGGCTGTTCCTCATCTGACGTAGAGAAGCAACCTGACCATATCAAGCCTCTATACGTATGTCAACGCTCCCCATCTCATGTAATTTTGTTTATAGAAACGGCTAGGTTGAATTTGAGATAGGTGATCGTCGAAATCCCATTAATTTCTCGCGACGGAGGAAATGGGCGATCACCGTATTGTCTAGTTTTTCGACCCTCCTTGCTGGTACGGCGTTGTCGTCGCTACCCAAACTCTAGCTGACGAGTTCTTAGCTTCCACAGCGGCTGGGTACAATCTAGGATTTGACTCAATGACGCGGGACCTCAACTGCACACGGTTCCAAGCAACCATCGGGCTGAGCACGTACACTCTCGGGTTCGGTATCGTTCCAATCTTCACTGCCGCATTCAGCGAAGAATTCGGTCGACAGCCATTGTACATCGTATCCGCAGGGGGCTTCTTTGTCATGTACATTATGGTAGCTTTGTGAGCTCGTCATGCTTCCGCCCTTTGCGTCTACTGACAAGTTTATCCTTAGGGCAAAGAACATCCAAACTGTAATCATCGCCCGCTTTCTGCAAGGCAGCTTTAGCTCAACGTGGACCACCATGGTAGGCGGAACCATTGCGGATATCTGGGTCCCCGAAGAGTAAGCTTATCATTGTCTTTGTAAGAACTAGTTCTGATCGCACCCTCGTTTTTAGCCGAGGTCTTCCCATGACTATCTTCACTGTAGCAGCTATCGGTGGCACGGGTGTGGGACCTATGATGGCCGGGTGGATCGAAATGAACCAGCGGCTGGAATGGAAGTGGATTCAATGGATCCAGATGATGTGGGTGACCTGTCTGCGTATATGATGGTGTGAATGCCCTAACATATGCTTTATGAAGGATATGCGGAATATATATCGCATTGTTCCCGCTCATCATGAAAGAGACGCGCTCACCGATCCTTCTGACGCGTCTCGCGAAGAAGATACGGAAGGAGACGGGTGACAATCGATATCGAGCACGCGTTGAAGACGAGCGGACCAGTTTGGGTGCGCTGATATTTATATCAATTATACGTCCAATCGGTATATTTTCATTCATGTTCTGTGTCCGTTGATTGAACAAAAGACTCTGTAGTCCTCATGCTGACAGAGCCCGTCGTGGCAAGCTTTAGTGTAATTATGGACTTCCTGTTTCATATTTTATTTTCACTTGACCATGCGATTAGGTTTGGATTGGATTCTGCTGGGGCTGTAGTATACGCACTAGGTCGAGTAGGTTTGTCTGCTGCGTTCAATTCACGCTGTTGACGCTCGATTTAGGTCGATTCCCTTTATATTCAGGGACCTGCCACAACTTCAATGATGGTCTGTTGGGTACCGCATTTGCCGTCATGGTGTGCGTTATTCCTCCGAGCATTTGTACGTGTCCTGACCTGTCCCTAGTGTTGGAAGTTTGCTTGGCTATCTGTCAAACATCTTTCAGGAGAACCTGTACCGGTAAGCTTTGATCTTTTCTTATTTCAATCATCGCATTTACGTGTAGCTTGAAGTAAAAATTTCCCACACAGAGGTCCTGAAGCTCGATTGTATTTGGCCTGCGCTGGGGCTGTCATGCTGCCTGCCGGGATGTTCCTCTACGCATGGACTTCATTCACGTTCGTGCCGTGGATTGCACCTGCTATTGGTATCACGGTATGGTCGCCCTTCTCAGGATTCGTCCTTTGACTAAATCAGCTTAGATATTTATGTGGGCGATATTCATAGTCTTCCTGGCCGTATTCACATACCTCGCGGACACGTACGTTCCGTTTATTTGTATGCCTGCTTCATCGTGACTCGGCTGTTAGTTATGGACCATTCGCCTCGTCTGCACTCGCTGGTCAGAGCCTTTGCCGTAACTCCTGCTTGTCCTTTCATCTTTCTGCAATGTCGCTCAGCTCCTCCCTTTAGGCAACCTTGCGGCGATGGCGTTCCCGCTTTTTACGACACAAATGTATGGTAAATTGGGATATACATGGGCAAGCACGTTGTTTGCGTGCATAGCCGCTGTCATGATTCCTATACCTTTTGTACGTGGTCTCGCTTCCCGATAGATTTTTTTGCACTGATAATAATTTTCAGGTACTGTTCTTTTACGGGCCATCCATTCGTAGACATAGCAAGTTTTCTAGTATGGTCATGAACAGTGAACAATAGCCATATCGTGAGGATACATATCCAGGCGTAAGTTAGATGACTACATTTTAGAGCAATTACAAATTTGTATAGGCAATCAAGGGTTAAATCAATGGTATTTACAGTCGTCGATATATCAGTCCACTAGGTACTAGCGGAGAACTAGGACCGACTTCAGAGGCTCAGGTCGTAGTACTCCAAGTCTGTGATCTTTTGAAACGAATTCTGTTCATCCTCCAGAAACATTCTTTAAGCTGTCGATAGCCAGCGACGCATCATACTTGTCTCGTTTGCTGTCTTACCATGTGCATACGCTTCAATGCACAGGGAAAGTGTCGAGGTGGGTATTAGGACTGCGAACGCCTCAGGATTAAGGAGCAGAGTGAGTCTGTGTAATAATTTACAACAGAACAGGACAAAGCTATGTAGTCTTCGCATTCCTTCATTCCTGATTGGAGTTCGGATCCTTCCTATGGGCAACTTCCAGGTTTATCCTGGGTACTACACACTACTTAACCGATACTTGGCTCTAGAGGTCATATCACGTCTTAAACTACTAGTGACGACTACCATTTTGAATGTGAACCAGCAGAACGATGCTAAAACTACAACATGATATATCCTTAAATACAGCGAACGGAATATTACGAGTATGGGAAGACTTATATCTTCATCATAGAAAAGAGCGTACCCATTTCCACCCACCGACGGCCACATTGATCTAGGTATTTTTCCACAACACTCGACAATGTCCTCAAAAGGACCGCCTGTTGTGAGACAAGAACAGAAACCTCCTCTGTAACCGATGATAAAGTTGGCAACACCAAAGTCAGTGAACATTACATACCTTCAGCGCCCGTCCCCGTCGCGGCTTTGACAGCACGCTCTCCGTCGAAAAGGGAGGAGAAATAGCGAAGTTGATCGTACAGTAGGGCATCAGAATACTGGGAATGCCATTAATGCTGGCCAGTGGTTTATATGACGACAACAAACCTCAAAAGCGACTGATCCTTGGCATTCCTGTTTGAGACACCTTCGACCATATACTCCCATCATGCGTGTCCGATTACCACAAGTAGTATCATTGCATACGGTCCAGCCTTCGTAATACGTCGAGATGTGTCCCCTAATCTGGGCTTCAAGTTGGAGCTGGAGACTTCCTGAAGGTATGGGTTTCTGACAAGTAGGGCTGAGACACGCAGTGCCATGAGGATGAACGATTGACGACTGCATGCTCGCATCAGTAGCTGGACAGTGTTATACATTATCACACGTACTTCGCGATCATTGAGCGGGGCGAAAGCGAGTTCTCCTCTACAAGCAGGACATCGCACAATGAAGGGAGCAGCGTCCTTGAACCGTTCTGTGTCTGATGTCCGTGAATCCAGAGATGCGAATGCGCGTTCTTCTGAGAAGCTGCTAGATATAGCAGTTCGATAACGCGAAGGATCCAGACCTGACGGCGAGTAAGTATCGTTGGTATCAGGCGAATAAAATAAACTTACCAAGGCACTCCGCTAAACGTGTTCGATCTGTTCCCTCGATAGGATCACACAGTCGTTCAATGGGGGGGAGAATCTGCTGGGAAAGATAATATTGATAATCTGGACATGTCAGCAACATGTAGACTTCAGTGTACCCACAACTCACCTATCTTGAGGTCCGATTCAGCCTTTCGAAGTTCGTCGGGGTGCCTGGCGCGATCCGCCTGGCCAGTCTTCGCTGATTCTTCCCCTTCAGCCAGACAGAAAATATAAGGGATTACGTCTCCTGCCCTAGCCGACCCGCCCCTCGTCTTCATTTTCATAGCAACTTGAACATGTGGCAGCCCATGCACCTTCGGGTATTCTTCCGGATTTTTACCGAGCCGCTGTTAAGCACTGATTAGAGACACTTCAAGTGAAAAAGACAGTGCGAACCTTGAAAACGATAAAGTCATCGAGTTTGACCTTGCCCTCGTTGACATTCTTCCCGATGGTTATTAGATACTCGTGTATCTGCTCCACCACGATTTCGGTAGATTCTCCGGACAGAATCTGCTCCAATACATACCTAAAATTGCCATGAGCTTGAGCATAGCCAGCAGACAATGACACCACTTACTGTGAAACGTTCTTCGAAAGTGCACAATACTCTCGACGTTTCATATCGAGACCCTTCACTTCCGTCGACGTCCTAGCACCGTCCTCGACCTTGATAGCGGCATACTTCTTCTTTTGCAAAAGCAGCAGTCGCTGGAATATACCATCCAAGTCGATTTCCAACAACTTGTACCGGTCGTTGACGGCCTTCTTGAATTCAGCGGCAATCTTCAGGGCTTCCGACAGTTCGGTGACATTAGAGTTCACAAAGACCGAATCAGTATCACCGTAAACAACCTGAAGGTTGTTTGATTAAGTTAAGCAAAGGAGAAAACAGATCAAAGACTGACATTGAGCTGCATGCTTTCTGCCAATTCCTTCGTATGCGTCAGAATTTCTCGTCCCTTGAACGTTGTTAAGGCGGCCAAAGGACGAGCGTAGAACCTCGAATACTCGAAGCCTAGACAGCCGTACATACTGTTGGCCGTAAGCTTGAGGGCCTGCTGCTTAATATCATACTAACAACAAACGGATCAGTATAAGATAGTCAATCAATCCACAGAGATATGTTACCTGGAGGAGCTGCGCAGGTGTCGCCGTTTTGTCCTTCATGAGAGATTTGACTTGCCGCCGTCTGTTGACAAGGGTGGCAATGAGACGAGGGAGAACGCCCTGCGCGACCGAAGAATCAGGTGGCTCAAGGATATGCTCTTCTTCGTTCTACGGTGAGTGCAAGTCAGTCAGAAATACAGCGAACGAAAGAAAGCATAAGCAAACCTCGTGCTCATTATCAATTGAATCAACAGTAGTGAAATCGATGTTGTACTCTTGAATGATGCTGGGATACAGGGAATTGAAGTCCATGACCAAGATGAACTTATCCCAAAGGCCACGTTTCGGTTCGAAGACCAAGCCACCCTTGTATTTGTCTCTCTTCGATTTGGTGGGTTTTCCGTCCCCATCGGCCTCTTCGTTCTCGGACTTCTTCTCGGGCTTGCTCTTCTTCCCCCAAGATTTGTCGGGACATATGTACTTGAGCTTATGGAACTCGTGCAACAGAATGTACTCATTACGCTCGGCACGTCCACCGTTCAGAGTTTTGTTCCTACGGTCGGTGTGAGAAGACGACGAAGCTAAAGATGACGGCGAGCATACCAAGAATTTCCCGCGAGGTTGGTCAGTTGCTTCGTTAAGGGCAAAATCTGCACTTTCGAGGCGATGGCCATATGGTAATGTGCGTCCAGTTCGCAGTGCTGAATAAAGGTCACGAGTCTCTCGGGACCACTGACGGTACTGTCAAGGTAGCTTGCAGTGTCGTCGGGATCGATGTCTTGCCGGTCACTTTTCAGGTGTGTTTTGCACATTTCAGTGAGAGACCAAGTCGTTGAAGCGATCATGCTCTACAAACAAACTGCTTAGAAAGATTGGGTAGTGAAGAACTACTGACATACCTTTGCGCCGTCACTGGCGAGATCACAAAGCATACGTCCGGAAAGAAACTTGATGTTCGACCCTTGTTTCCCGATGTTAGGCCATTTGGATCGTCTGAATCGTCCCAATCTGGACCAGTGATCAACTTTTAGACCTTTCATACGATGTAAAAGGACATCTAAGGAAGATCCCAAAAACTCGTGGCCAATGATAACATCGGGGTCAGCTTTATGCAATGCCACTAAAGGAATGAGCATGTCAGCAAAGAAAAAATTTCCGGCGATGACCGTGTATACCCAATAGACTGCTGAGGAGCATGCGTTCGTTTTTCGCAGTCGATATATGACCTTTGCCATTTGCCTTTGCCCGAGTTTCGAAATTTGGTGGGAAACGATCAAGAGGGCGCACAAAAGTTTGAACGGTACATGGCAGCTGCTCCGGCGGTTTCGGATCATCGATGGCCACTGTTCCTCGCCTCAGTAAAGGATCGTTGAAAGCGAAGAAGACTGACTGTTATGCCATATCCTCGCAGTCGCGCAGACAATTTCCCTCATGTTCTCGGCATGATTCACAATCGTTCGAACGCTCAAGCTCATGACTGTCAATGGAGGAGTGTCCTTCGGCGCACTGGGGTCAGAGTCCGAGAAGGGATTGAAATCCTTTGGGTCTGATACTGTAACTTCTAGTTTGCACCAGGATATCTGTGAGCATGCATAAGACGCAGTACCAAAGAATGAGAAGGAAAATACACTCACCCCTTGATTGTCGATCTTTGGGTTCTTGATCTGAAGCCAGCAAGGACCCATGATCTTCCTCTTTAGTACAAGGAGCTCGAAAGCAGTAGTATTGGTCCCAAAGATCTTGGAAATGTTGGGACTGTTGAGTGTATTCGGAAGTTGTGGTTCTAACACTTTTATTAAGCACTTGATGGAACATAGGATAATGAAAGAGACCCACGATCAAAACCATATACCACTTTCATCCACTGACGCTCTTCTCTAGGCACGTCCGTCTCACCAAACGCGTACTTTCGTTTGACAAACTTGCCTTTGAAACTCTTGATGCCGACCTTCTTTCGAATCGTATCGAAATCCCGGTATACATCCGGCAGCGAGGGAACTTCGTCGGTCTCATACATGTTGTTTTCGTCGTCAACTTCTACACGTTTATCTCGTGGTAGAACGAAGAGATTGCGTTCCACCCCTTCAACCATGACACAACAAGACACCCACATACCCATGGTCTTGTCTTTCAGCTTCCCAACGAAGTATAATTTCCCTTCGTGTTCGAGGTAGTCGAGCCAGAAGAAACGCAGCGAGCCATCCGGTTCCAAGGCGGTGATTTTGCTGCTGCTGGCGGCGGATGAAGATGAGTCCAAAGGACCCAGCGTGTCAGCTTCGGCAACAGCAAGGGAGTCATAAACCGAAAGCCATGACGGTAGGGCATCTGCTGCCTCTTTCTTTGGTAGGGATGCAACTACGGGCTCTGTCTTGACCGGCTTGAGATCATCGAGGTCATCGTCCATCTGATCAAATGCGTCCATATCGAAGTCGAAATCATCCGGAACGTCAAAGTCCGAGTCCGACTTCATGTTTATCCGTGAAAGACGTTGAGTGGCTGGTGTCATTCCTACGACGTCGGTTTTGATTTTTTTCTTGGGACTGAAAATGGGGTCGTCGCTGGGCGTATCAGGAAAAGGGCTATCCATGGGACCGTCTGAGGAGGTGTCGGCATATGAAGTACGGTTACGATAGGGTACGGGAGAAGAGTCATTATCATAGTCATATGAAGGAGATGTTTTGCGTTTCCGCGATTTTGGAACGGCAGGGATAGGCTCCGCGTCTATGTCCCCCAACAGAGAGGCCATAAAGCTGTCCTCATCATCCTTCGAGACCTTCGGCCGGTACGCGCTGATTGTTGGTGCGATGGGGGTTGGGGAGGGTGGCCGAGGCCTAGCTTTGGGTTTCTTGGTATCCTGTTTGGACGATTTCTTTTTCGCTGTACAGACACGCGTCAAACGCGAGATATTGAGCACCAAACAGTCCACGCACCTTTTCTGTCCAACTGTATGTCCTCATCCGAGTCGTATGCTTCCGCTTCTGCCCAGTCGTCCATGCCATTGTCCATGTAACCATCTACACCATCATCGACAACAAAGTCGTCTCTTTGTAAGCGCCCTTTGACAATCTTGTTGTATTGGTCTTCTGAGACTTCATCGTAAATTTGAACGTCTTCTTCCTGTTAGTGTTTGGTACGGCGCGTCTGTATTGGAGTCGGGGCATTAGCTCACCTTTAATTTACGCGCTCCACCTGCCCTGGCACGTTTCAGCTCAGCCAGAGCCTCTAGTTTGGACTTTTTGCCGCGTGATGACATCAGAAAGAGTGAGGCAGAGTGGCGGTGAGTAGGTAGACGTCGTCGTCAGAGAGCAAGTAAGGCTGTGACGTTACCTATGTGACACACGTGTATTCGGCAAAAGCGGCAAAAGGCAGGGGTGCGGCAAAAGCCGAAGCATACGAGTCTTCTACTATCCATGTAAGTACTTACACTAATAAGTACGATTTTCAGCCGCCCCAATAGTTCAAGTAATCTTGTTCTACAGATAGGTACACCCTTACAATTTTCAAAGACTGTAAGGCTCGGTTGAATGTTGGCATAGGAAGTTATTTATCACCATAACACACAACCGATTCTTCCAGTTTAGGGTTTTCGAAGAATACTTCACGGAGATCCTCCCAGCTCAGCCTTTTCGTTGCTATTAAGCTATGCTGCGACAAAAGGTCGTTGTTCATGTTCCAGCTCTGCATAGTTCATTTACGTTTGCACGCAAAGATTTTTGTCAACACTTCCCCCAAAGCTCCTTATCCCATCAAAAAGTATATCATCGCCTGTCTAGAAGAGACTACACAAACAGATTCATAATCATTACTAGACGGAAGTCATAGATGCTCTGGCACATCACAAATTTGAATCACTGTCCCGGCAGACTGGAACGCCTAGTTTCGTTAATACGATTTGGGAAGTAACCAAAGGAATAACGTTGCTTATAACCCAACATGTTGACTATCTATGGTGGGTCTGGAGACTGTGTTAGGCTTATGTTTCCGCGAAGAAAGGCGTCTGATCATCGAAGACTGGAAAAAGTGTTGTTGTGCTGCTGGAAACTTTTCTCCGTCAACCATACTGCTGTTTGCCAATTACAACAGAATATGCCCACAAACCCTAGGCCTTCCATCCGTATCCAACGGCGTGTTAGTATTTATCGTAATCCGGAACAGTCGATCGGACTTGAGTAGGATCTAGTATATCGAATGATTGATAAAAGCTAGGTTTCAAGTCCTGACATTAGACATCCACTCGGCGTACTTTGTCGTGTTTGCCTCTGCTTAGATTTACTGGGGACTGCCTCAAGGCTTCAAATTTGCCAGTGGGAGGAGGGCACTGGCTGCGCACTTGTCGCTTCTTCCTGATTTCTCATGTCAATTCAGCTATTCTATGCAAGAACATATGACTTAGAAATGCGCTATTATAAGATTCGAAGCAAATTTAGAGTCACTCTAAGTATACCGACTAGCGATCACCGTTGAAAGAATACCTCAATAATAGCTCACTACTTAGCACTGCGACGCTCGTGCGAAGCAAGGTCAGACTTAAGTCACACGTTAAATTTATATCCATCTTCGCGTTCTACATTGGGAAAAAAAGTGGTGAATGCGGGTGGTTTATTTTACAATAATGATATATAATACTACATCTGAAGTCATGATGAGACGGGTAGATTGAGATGGATGTAAGGTGATCAGTTTGAGAACTCTACCCTTTCTACCTGCTCCTCCTCGCTCTTTAAGTCCGGGGATCGGTCCCGGAGTACTTTCCCCCGTTCTGCGTCCTGGTAGTGATCTTTCATACGCCCGGTGACAATTGCGTGGGCATTCCAAGCCTTGACATCAGGTGCGAATAATTCGTCCATACGTTCGAGAGGCACCTGCTTCGTCTCGGGTAGGAGGAACTACGGCGCTGTCAATCAGACAAGCCAAACGTTGGAAGAGAGGTATCCTTACGAAAACGTAGAAGATGGATATTACCATCAAGCTTGCGAAGAAGAGGTATACGTCATAGCCCATTGACGTGAACATTTGAGGGGTGAATCGGGCAATGAGAAAACTAATGATATGCGTAAACATTTCTCTTGCTTACGTGGCGAATATAATACTCACGCAAACAGCCAATTTCCTGCAGCCATGCACGCTTGAGTGAACGTGCGAACATGTTGAGGGAAGATTTCAGCACCGACAACCCAAGGAGTGCCGTTCCAGCTTGGAGAATAAAAGATGGTCCAAAGGTAAAAGAAGGCAACTGGAGTGAAAGAATGAGACGTAAACTCGCCAATAGAGGTCCCTTGACTTACCGGCACTTTTTCCTCCAGCATCAACAGTATGAGTCGAACTCGATTCTGGGTCGGCAACAGCAATATACGCTCCGATGTAATACATGCACACCGCACCGCCCGCAGAACCGATCATTAGCAGATTACGGCGGCCCCACTGGTCAACGAGGTAGAGTAACCAGATCATAGCACAAACAAGTTTAACTGTAATTGGTGGTCAAAACAAGTGTAAAAAGAAAGGTAAGGACGCACTGAGACCATAGACACCAGTGGTCAGAAGCGATGTACTTGATCCGGTAATTCCGATTGACTTGAAGATTGTCGGACTGGTGTGAAATATAGAGTCAGCGCAACACCTCATGCAGTAATAATAAACGCCTACGAATAATAGTTGATTGCGTTGATACCGGTGGCGTTCTGCCATGCAAACAGACTGATTCCAAGGAGAAGTCGCTGAATCAACTTCATGTCTGCCATTACGGTTCTAATTGGTCCGAGGAACCCTGCTCCAGCCAGACTCCGTTCGTGTGCAACCGCTGCTTCGATCTCGCTGAATTCTTGGACGATGTAGGGTGCGTCGTGAGGGAGATTTCGCAGATAGCTGAGATTTCTTAACGCCTGCCCATTGCGATCGCGAGTGACGAGGAAGCGAGGCGATTCAGTCATCATGGGAGTTCCTATCAACAGCAATCCTCCGGGCTATCGGGAAAGTTTAGCTAGTGCACGTCTTTCGAGCAGAGATTACTTACAACGAGCTGCACAGCAAACGCAATGATCCATTGTTTATGGCTAGGACCAATGTGCTCCGTGACACCGTAATTAATCCAGAAACCTGTCGGAATTGAATTAGGGCTAGAAATACAACGTCAGACAGTCAGAACGTACCAATGACACCTCCGATTTGCCAGCACAGCTCATACATACCAACAAGACGTCCACGAATAGCAGGAGGAGATATTTCAGCCACATAGATAGGCTGGAAGATGGTTGTGAGAGGTTATTCGATATGTTCAACGGCAAGATTCGTACCGCCAGATTGGACGCTACACCAATAGCCAGACCGACAATGACTCGGCCAGCGTACATAATTCCAAGTCCAGTGTGGGATCTGTATCATACATCAGTGAGCGGTAGATGAGCGGGGAGGATTACACTTACGACGCAGCAACTTGCAAGGCCGCCCCGACACAAAAGACCGCCCCGGCGATCATCAATCCAAATTTGCGTCCATAAAAATAACCAATAGGATAACCGAAAATAGCGCCGAAAAAGCACCTAGAGGGAAAAAAGTCAGAACTTCGGAGAAATCGTCTGATGAAGTCCGACATACCCTGCTTGATACATAGAGACGATGTTGGCGGAAATCAAGTTCAGTTCGGTCGTCGACTTATCAAGAAGGTCGAATTCCGTTTTGAACGAGGTTAACGCTATAGATGTTCCAATGAAGGCCGAGTCATATCTAAAGAAAAAAAGTCAGTTTCAACAATACCGAAAAAAAGGGACAAAGATTAACCCAATCATAATGGCTGCGAAGGTAGCAATCAGAGCATTGACGTACACTCGCCAGGAGTACACCTCTGGCGGAGTTGGTCTGTCTTCGACGCGAGCGAGCCTGGCCATGACTGAACAGTGCGAAGTGGAGAAGGTGGGATGTGGGATGAAGAAAAACAGTGACTCGGCCGTCATTTCTTTTTGTAGCTGACTGATGCTTTCCACGTGTTACGCACCCCGCAAAGCCGGGGGTGGGGTCGATGATGAATTTGAGAAATAGAAACGGGTGACGGTTTTTCCCAACAGAAGGCAATATGATTGGAGGACCTTTATTTGATGTCAGAGGCGGCCTATCGGACCTCGGTTATTGTTACAGCGATGAAATACACATCACCCCGACGCACCAGGGAACCAATGGCGCCGTGGGCTATCGTATTCCTGCCTAGGGTTCAGGCCGTTAAGGTGCCATTAATGGTAAAACTTTTTGGCAGTGTCGATCACTGGCATGGAAAAGTTCAAATCCGGAGTCACGGTGGCGCCGCTGATGTAACCGCCGCATGGAGCCCCGCGGAGGGTGGATTTGGCCAAGGTGTTGTCGAGAATGGACTCGGAATGTCTGGGTTACTACGACCTGTGGAAATGATTTAGCTGCGGTGAGGGTCAAACGAACGAGTGTGGTCACCAGGATGATTTTTTGGCTCCAGAACCAGCGCCACTGGACCAAATAGGAGAAACACACCATGACCGCGAGGTTCTATCCCCTTAACCAAGATCTTCCTCGCAACAAAAAGTGGGTGGGAAAGTAGAAGGAAGGCCAACTTACCTCCTCATCAGGATTTTATATTTCTTCAAGGCGAACGAAGGTCATGGGATTGGATATCTAGGAGTACATATGCGATGTTGCTTCAAGTTGTACATGTCCGCCCCCTCGAGCTCCTTTCCCTGAGAAAGAAAGTCTCTTGTCCACGGGGCCGTAACATATTTTATGTACAGTGTCATTTGAATACTTTTTTCCATTAGATCTCCAGAGGTTTTTTATAGCGCATCCACAAGCATCATCGAACGTCGCCGACCATGTCCTATAAGCAACTACAAATGCTCGGTGATATAAACTCTATTTCCCCTTGCCCTGAGGACAAGCAAAAGTGTTTCATTCGCGGAATCTGACATTTGGCTGTCAAGGAACGATTATTTATGTGGGCAGCAGCAGTAGGAGAGCTCAATTATCAGATTAGCACCAACTCAGGTCGCTCCAAACTCAGGAAAAGTCACCCTACCACTGTGCCAGGTGTCACCCCAACCAAGAATTAAAATGACAATGCGATGTGTTTGAAATAGCGCTTTGAGTTTTTCCTCGGAATGGGGTATCTGGTACATGGTACAAGGGGAGAACAAGGCCTATTATAGGTTCCTGTCGGTTCCTCGATCTCATGACTACTCCAAGGAACATTCATCAACTCAACCATATGATTCTCAAGGATGAAACCCAGAGTTTACACTATCTTCAGCCGTTGCAAGCGGTAGACATGAAATGTGATCAATAGATCAATCTGCAGATGTCACACTTCCATTTCCTTTCCATCTAGCCAATCTTTCACCTGCCTCAGCAATTGGTCATGCTCCTCGCCCCGCGCGCCTGGCATGTCCCTCTTGACCTGAATCCCTGACATACAAGCCTCTTGGCAATAGGCTAAGTACCGATATCCAACCGGAAAAACGTTCAGTTTCTCATCATCGATCTCGGGTATGTGGCGCGGGTCAACAGGAATCAGCTTATCCTTCTCATAGAAATGCCTAACGTAGCGCGCCCCCCACTTCCCCAAGGTATCCTTTTCGAAGAACATACAGAAACTAAAATAGCGCTGTCAGCTGCGCTCTGATATGATGTGGAGAAGGCTTTACTGACCGACAATCGGATTCCGCATCCACCAACGCGCTAAGAGCGCCGCGTCAGTATTGTACACATGACAAGAGATAGGAAAAGCTCGTACCCATTGGGAGGTAACTCAAATCGCTGAGTAATCGTGGCCTTCATTTTCACGACTGCCCGCGTGCCTGCAAGGTCCACGGAAGAACCGTGAATGCGATGCATGATACTCGCACCCTTATCCATCCCATCCTGCGACGCCTTAATGAAGTCTTCGATAGGCGTGCGACCTGTCCATGTAGTATAGACGAAAGCACCAGGATGGAATATCGAGCGGAAGTTGGTCCATTCCCGAGCGTCGCTGCGGCGCGAGTCAAGACACGAACTACGACCGAATAGTCCAAGATACGCACCGGTACATAGGCCACCCCTCGGCAAGTTCCCTCAGCTTGAATCGCTCTAGTGCCAGGTTATCCGGTCCATTGTTGCGTATTGCGTAGTCAGGACGTGTTCCGAATGGTAGGGAATGAAGGTCGGGCATGGTTCAAACTTTGGGGTGGTCCGGGTAGCATGGTGAGACGATGGTCTGGTGCTTATATAGTTATTGTAGCAAACTCCCACAGCCCATAGTAGCTGTTATTGTTCGTCCGATCTGAGAACGGAGGACCGCCGGGTACGCGACCGTGTCCAAATTGTTATCCCCCCGCACCCCTCTTCCATCCTTTGAACCCACGTGTCATTTCGCCTCCAAACGGGTTCTCATCATCCAGTCTTCGACTCGAACCGAGCATCCAGCATCAGGCTATCCTCGGCAAATGGCATACCCATCTATCACTCATCCTGACGCGCAGAAGCCCCGCAAACTTCATCTATTTGGATACCCGATTGTACACTCGGTCGGTCGGTACGTCCATACTTTCGTCGCTGGATCCATCGGTCTTCCGTGGAAATGCACACACTTCGAGACGTCCGACCTCGACAAAATAGTCGAGGCGATGAAGGGTGAGGATTTTATCGCAGGTGCGGTGACGATGCCTTTGAAGTTGCCCATGATGGAAAAAATGGACAGTATCGACGACCTTGCTCGGGTTGTGGGCGCCGTCAATACCATTACTGTGACAACCGACAAAAAACTTGTTGGATCTAATACCGAGTCAGCTCGAATGGTCTGTTCCGCGAGCACGAGCTTACTGACATACTACACAGCGCTGTAGGCATCCGAGATGCTCTGGAAGAGGTGTCTGAGGAGGGTAGGAATCTTCCTGGGATGGTCCTCGGGGCTGGGGGAGCTTCGCGCGCCGCTATATACGCGTTGTTGGGCCATTTGAACTGTTCAGCGGTGTATTTAGTGAACAGGGATCCTCAGAAGGCCGAGCAGGTCATCGCAGAGATGGTAGCAAATGGATTCACTGACGCCAAGAAGGTCATAGTTGTGGAGAGCGTGGAACAAGTAAAAACTTTCGATGCACCATTCTACGTCGTGGGGTAAGTACCTGTGGGCATTGATCGAGATGGAAACTCACCAAATCCTAGTTGTATACCAAACAACACGCCTGCTACCGAAGGTGAGAAAAGCGCCAGAGCTGCGGCCGATAACTTATTCCGCACCGAACGACCTGGGGTATTCCTCGATATATATGTAAGTGGCCATATCTACAACACGGCAAGCCTAATAGTCGATTGAAAACGCGATCCAGGTGCTTCAAACCTCGTGTCACCCAACTAGTCGAAATCGCAGAGGTGAATTCTAACATTTTTCTTCTGTTATCGTGTATCCCAACTTATCGACATTCTTAGTCCCGAGGATGGGTGACAATCGATGGTATTGAAGTCCTCGGGCTGCAACTTCTGGAGCAATGGCGGCTCTGGCTTGGCCCAAAGGTACCGCTACCAGCTCAAGCTGCCCGCCAGTTGATGCGAGACTTGGCCATAGGCAGCGCCTCCTTCAACGTTTCTAGCAGTGTTGGATTTAACCACACTTTGTGGATTATATAGAAAACAAACTGGCACTAGAATTGCTTAGAAACGGTCATCAGCACCGAAGTTATGTTTACCTGTTTTTTTTACTGGCCCATGCCCATGGAGTCGGAGAGAGAAAAACTTCCGGAATTAGGTCGGAACAAATTCTCTCCACCGGTCCGGTGAAGGATTAAACCAGATCCGATATTGGGTCTCCGATCGTCACACGGGGGTCCGGTGCCGAAATAGAAGCCGCTTCCCGCGTCATTAATACCCCACCTTTCTCCAAACATAGATGGGCAAAGCAGAACGGGAACCCCCATGTCGTCGAACCGCACCATTCTGCTCATCAACGGGCCCAACCTCAATCTTTTGGGCACCCGTGAGCCTCATATCTACGGGTCTGACACCCTTGCCGATGTGGTGTTGAATACGAAGGCCATAGCAGACAAGCACGACGCGACGCTCTATGATTTCCAGAGTAATCACGAAGGTGCTATTGTGGATAGGATCCACCAGGCAAGGGATGAAGGTGTTGATGGGGTCATCATCAATCCAGGTGGGTCGTCAGCCATTCTTTGTATTAAATCCTAGTAATCTGATTCGTTCGAAGGTGGCCTTACTCATACTTCGGTGGTGGTCCGTGACGCGCTCCTTGGCGTTTCAATACCATTTATCGAACTCCACGTAACAAACGTCCATTCGAGGGAGCCGTTCAGGCATCATTCATACTTTTCGGACAGGGCAGAAGCCATTATCGTCGGTTTTGGCGTTAAGGGATATGGTATGCCTTCGGTTCCCCTTCCATTCTAGCACTAATAATAATCCTAGAGTACGCTATTGACTTTGTCGCTACAAGCCCAAAGTTCGGTAAAACGGAGAAGAAATAAAGTAGAAGTATGTTTGGCAGGAAGACATAAACTAATGCTGATTACAGTCTACATTCATTCACCCTCGAAAACAGCCAGCTTATTCACCGACTATGTAATCAGGATTTGAGGATAAACAGCTTGAACAGCTTGAACAGCATATCACATACGAAGCAAAGCCCCGCTATACCCGACTCCAGAGTCCAGACGTCAATCCTCTGTTCTGATCGTGTGGTTGGATGGTTCTGCAAGCTTCTTCTCCACCGATTAGGTATGTTCGTTATATTATTACCGACAGTTCGTGTACAATGTGGGCTAAAAATTGCCCATTTCACTCACGCCCCATCGGCTGCTCAGTATAAACTTACTAAGTCTTCTGTTGTGGTGCGGCTAATGAACGGACTAAGTTGTCTGCTGTGGTGCGGCTACTTGCCTTGCCGCTCTGCATCGGCATTACCCTAATATCTTTGAGCTAGTTGCCACGACACAACAGATGACCTTTAAAATGGCTGCTGTCTGCCCGTTTCTTGGTATCCTCACTTCGAAACAACCATGATCGCCACCTCTGCCCAGACTGCTGAGAAAATCACTTCACTAGATGAGGTTCAAGCCATTACAGAGATGGTGCATCTCAGCTTTTCCAACTGTGAGTCTTCTTACAATTTGTGACCGCTGTTTCTAACCTTGCGACGTGGGACAGGCCCTAATGAAAGGATGAAGTTCCTCTTCAAGCACTTGGTTAGTGTCTTCGACAACTGCTTATAGCGAAGCTGACGTGAATATCTACTTAGATAGATCATATCCACAATTACGTCCGAGAGACGTCTTTGACTCACGAGGAGTGGAAGTAAGTTGTGCCGTCCACGTAATATTCGATGCTGAATTTACTTCAGGGCTTCGGTCGATTTTCTGGACAAGTTTCGTCAGGAGGATCGATGTAAGCGATATGCATTTAACAACGAGAATTAGAGGTGATTTGCTAACCCACGCATGTGTAGATAGTATCTCGATCATATCGGATATTTTTGGCGCGTCGGCTCTCGTTGACTTGGTGAACAATGACAGGCCTTCTAACGCGACGGAGCCAACAATCTTGGGTCCCCTCTATACCGAGACTACTCAGATCTGTGGGTTTGAAACCAGACTGCTACCGGATCACTGCGGCTGACTTTCTGCAAAAGTGAAGAAAGGCGATTCCATCGCCTCTGAGGGAAAAGGTGACTACTTGTATATGTATGGACGTATCTTGGACGTCCAAGGAAACCCTATCCCTGGCGCGGTAATGGATGTTTGGGAGGCGGATCAACATGGGATCTACGATAAGGAGGTAAGGAACCAGGACTTGCTTTCATCACACTGTTTGTTAACGAAGGCTTATAGTATCCGGACTACAATGACAAACCTGATTGTCGAGGACGCTTCACGACTGGAGAGGACGGTTCATTCGCATTTAGAGCCGTCCAGTCAGTTCTTTTTCATCAGGTTATCTCTTGATGATTGCTGACTCGGACGGTAATATAGGCCATTGGCTTACCCTTTCAATGTGCGTGGACCTGTTGGAGATCTGCTCGATGCTCTTGGTTCTGTGAAGTACAGACCAGCACATGTTCATTTCAAGATTAACGTAAGTCCTATTGTCCGGTATCTCATCATGGCTGAAATTGTATCTTGTACAGGCACCCAACTACAAGGAACTCGTCACTCAACTGTACTTGAAGGGTGATCAATACCTGGAGATTGATACTGCGTTTGCCGTCAGGAAGTCACTTGTAATGGTGAGTCTTATTTATACCAGAGTTGAATATACACCTAAAATGTTTACCTGCAGGACCCGAAGCTGATCACAGACACGTCTCTTACCCTTGCTCGTGGTTTCAAAGAAGAAAAGCCGCACCTTGAACTTGAGCGCGACTTTGTGCTTGTCAGGGAGGAGGACCTCACCAAGCCGAAACCAAAGGCTTGATACCGGACGGTAGCCCGCGTAGCCGGACAAGTTGCGTCGTGCAAACGAATGTAGCAGTATATATTAGCTGTGAACTGCTGGGAAGAAACTGAGGATTCGTGCCAAGGATGTTCTTGGTCGATTTGACATTGCCGGGGGACTGGCTTAACAGTTGTAAAGACGTGTTAACTATTGCTAATTTCAAGTGTTCGATTATTTGCATGCGCGAACGATGCTCACGGCACCGGAAAAGAACCATGACGGAATGACGGACTGAGTCTAAATTAAGGCCAAGAAAGGCAAAACCGGCATTTGGTCCGATTCCCCGTTTGTCTACTAATCTCTCCTGCAGAAACTTTCCTCCGACATATAAAATGAAACGTTCCCCGCATCACATACCCCAGTTACTGTTCCGCAATGGCCTCCCCAGTTGCGCCCCAGAACAAGCGATTCCCCCTATTCGGATATCCCATTGCCCACTCGTCTGCCCCCGGTCTGCATAATACCTGCTTTGACGCCTTGAAGTCGGGCAACAGATACGAACTGTGGCCGACGTCGAAGATAACAGATGATGTACTGCAGTTTATCAAGGGCGACGAGTTTGGTGGATGCGCGTACGTCGAGCATATCATACAACGAACTCTGATCTGAAAAGAAATGTAGAGTAACGATGCCCAACAAGGCGGCCATTATACCCTATCTAGACGAAGTGTCACCCGAGACTCGGGTTACAGACGCGTGCAACACGATAGTGAAGGTTCGAACTGAGAATGGCTTCAAGTTCGTCGGGCAGAATACCGACAGTATGTCTCTATGTCTGACCACTGCGCGATAGGGGCTCACTTTTCCTAGTCCTCGGTGTGCGAAACGCGCTCCTCAATGCTCTTTGTGATCAATATTCCGGGAAAGAGCTCTCTTCACAGTCATCCTTCTCTCCGGCTGTTAAAGGCGCTGGTCTTGTCATAGGAGGAGGGGCGACGACGCGGTCTGCTGCACATGCCCTTACATTACTGGGCCTCAGTCCGATTTTCTTGATTAACCGGGACCCAGAGGAAGTGCGCGTTGTTATGGAAGCGATGCCCCATCTTTCGAAGAAGGGAGGCTTGATTCACCTCAGGAATCCGGATGATGTGGAGAAGTATCTCGTCGGCCCGGACGCTTTCGTCCTCTTGATGGCTGTTGGTGCTATCCGTACGTTAGCCATTGCACTAGAAAGAATCTTATCTTATCTTCGTTTTCCATAGCTGCCATCGCGCCTGTCACCTACGCAGAACGTATGGTATATACAACGGTCATGGCAGCGTCGACTATTCCTTACAAACAACCTGCTGCCGAGTCTGGACTTCCTTTCCCCATAAGACGAATCTTCCTGGAAATGCCGGTAGGTCTTCTTCCTTTTAGCATAGGTCCGTACTGACCAAATACCCCACTAGTACAAGCCACGCAGAACGCCCATGCTTCAAATCGCAGAAGCTACTGGCTGGCATGTAATTAACGGTGTCCAGGTACAGAACATTTCTCCTCCGCAATCAATATAGCCTCATCCTTAGTCAGGCGATGATCGAACAAGGACTTGCCCAGCAGCGTATGTGGTACAGCGGCATCGCTACAGTCGAAGCGGGTAGTGATACCACAATACTGAGCAAGGAGATCGAAGAATCCGCAAGGCAATTTGCGGAAGAGATGAAGGAAATTATTGTTCACGACAAAGAGGTAGATCGGGCTACAGGACAGGACGCAGCCACCGTGCCGAAGAAATAGACAGTAATTATCGTTGCATCAAGCGATGGAAATTCAGTGTAACTCGTATATCTAATCCAGCTCATCGAGGTCTGGATTGAGTCTCCTTTCAAATCACGCTAAGCTTTCTGGAAACCAGGACGATAGAAAACGAAGAGTCAGATAATATGTTATATCTAAATGAAATGTATTGACAATTGCCAGAGATACTGGATCGAGAAACGGGGAGAGGCAGGAGAGGAGTAGGAATCCGACGAGATAGGTAGAAACAGAACGAATTGTCCTCCCAGTTGACCGCTCATCCGAGGAACGATGATTGCCCTTCTACACACCAGCGTTCTCCAGTGACTGACTGCGTAGATCAGAGCTCGCCTGTACCGCCAATTTATCAATTTTAGATTGGCACCGCAGCATAACGGATGCCTCGCTCTCAGCGTCCAAGTATCTCTTCTATCTGGCACCACATTATCAATGAGGCACGTAATATCCTCCGAGGTAAATTGAGAAGAAACGGGGTTTAATTCTGGAGACAGGATTAATGAAGTAGCTTCCAACGCGGGTAGTCGGCTTTCTTTGTTATTCCTCGCTATCTGTTGTGCTATTGTTTTCTGCTAATGATCGTGGTTTGCTGTATACTTGCTGCTGTAATGAATTAGAGTAAGGTAGTGACTCGAAATGGCACTGCCAGTAAATTGTTTCGCCCTCGTTCCATTATCTATCTCCGACTACAATCCACCCGTTTCTGTGCGAATTGTAGGAGTGTCGAACATGCTTTCGATGTCACTAAGGACAACCTGGGAGCCGCCGTTCAACAAGATTGGAGGAATGTACTAGATGACCCGAACAAATGCCGAAATGCTCAAACTCCAAGCACGAGGGCACCGAACTTGGAGTATATATATAGATCGACGCGTACAAGTCAAACTATGGGACGTTGAAGGGCGAGTATGGGTATAAAGAGCTACAGGTGCAAAGACTCCGCTAACATCACACCGAAAATAGAGATGCACCCCTGGCCTGTCCCATATTCGTGGATTCAAGGCTGCTGAGGACAAGCATTAGATCAGAGAACAAGAAGTGAAACATTTTGATGCACCCACTTTAATCGACTGATCGGGACCGACCCACACCAGTCTTCGTTCGCGTCCAGCGTGTGAGCCGCTCTGAAGCCGGCTCTTTGAGCAGGTTGTGGTGAAAAGAGTAGGTAACTTTATGTCGGCCATCCTCGAATATGTATTCACAATTCGCCGCTATGGGATACCTCGATGGTACAAGGTCGAAACGGTCCATTCGTACCCCGATATCATCAATAGCCTGAACGATATCACCTTCCTGCTCTGGCGCCATGGGAGGCCTTACACCAGCAATGACCTTGATGCGGGTATGTACTGCCTGAGGGCGACCAGAGACATCGACCATGTCGACACCGAAAAATTCTACATGACCGCCAGGAAGCAGGGGAATACTTGAGTCCCACACCCTGATCCAGAGAGTTGGGCTGAATTCAAAGGTGCGATATAGATGACGGTCACTAGAGTTGGGGGCTTTCTGAATAATTGCTAAGTCGTCAGTCTATACATCCCACCCCCAATAGGAGAAGAGCGTACAAATGCTACCGGGACGTCTTTAGCGCCCTCGAGGACGCTCTCATAGTCAGCGGGACCGGCGACTCCATACAGATCCTGCATCACCGCATCAAGAGTTTTCAGGCTGAAGGCTGCAACATCGTTGGGGTAGAAAGCTTCCTTGTGAAGGATTCCTTCGGTGTCTTTGTAACGAATCTATACCTGGAATTTCTGGACAATCAGGAGACCGCCTCCGAGATGATTTTCGTCATCAGGGACATCTATAACTTCTGATACGACCATCACCGGGGGGCCCTGCCTCGACCCTCGTTTATATTTCTTGTGAGAGCGAGAGGCTTTCTTTACGGTACGAATGGGCTTTGAGCGAGGCATGGAAGAAAAAACAGAGTGGGAAGTCAAGGGGAGTAACGAAGTTCGAACGTTGGGTAATCGAGGTTCTTAAACTTGGGAAAACGGACTTTGAAATTCAAACGACTAATCCGAATCAACGATCGAAAACCCGGGGCTTGTGGCGCCCATCACTTTTTGTACCAGTTTGTCTACTTTGTTTGTAGTTAAGGTAAACTTGGCGTCACGTTCTGGGGTGCATTGTTCCTCGTCCCTCTACAAACATGCCACAGAGGCTTTGTGCGGTTGTGGCGCGAATTCTTGTGTGTCTTCCATCTTTTGGTTGAATCAGTATTTACATACAATAGCATTTCTTTGCCGGACGATTGTACTTTCATCTGACCAATACATATACTCTTCATGCCTGAACATAGATACTTCGAACTGCCGTTCCGCGCATGATGATAATACGTCATATCCGGGGATATATGTGCCTCTTCATCGTATAACCTGCCTCTGCACATCCATCTTAGCAGGTATATAACGGTGCACAAGGTGCGACATATTCGAACTCCTGATGGCGTTTGAGTTAGTTGCCATGTGGGTGCGACCTACCTAAGAACGACCACCCCCATGACCAGCCGCATGCACCAGAGCCCGTCGGCTCCAATTTACCGTTAATCGTCCCTTGGGTCCCAAGGCGGCAACGTAGTATGTGCGTATGTGTGACTGGCATCCTCGTCATCTCCGTGTGTTCGCTACACCATTGATTTAGCCTCTCCATCGAGGAAACTTAGGGGAAGGAAGCTGAGAACAAAATCAGAGTTGCAAAAATATAGTCAGTGAAATGAAGACTCACACAGCGGCGAGCTGGACGGGTAGGAGAATCGCTTTCTTCCTTGAATACACACTTACCATGCAGATTTGGGACGTCGCATTGGAAAAGAGATTTCAACAGAGACACCTGCTTCTCTAGATCTCGATGACCTGCCTCCATCTTTCCATCAAACTCTTCAAAGTCTGCAGTACCTGCAGAAAATTCTCCAGGGTGGGCCATACATCTTCAGTCTTTATAGTCTTTCCAGTTGACAGTATCTCCTCGAGATGTTTGATATCCCTCTTGCTATTTGCTGTCCGGTTCTGTCGCATCATACTAATGCTGGAAGGCCAAATATCTGTAGATATCTTTTCAGCTCCCACGACAGTTCATCTCGACGGCGCGTGAAGGAGGTTCGAGGCTGCATCATAGGTAATCGATTCACCCAGATCCGGTCTTGTGCATGACCGTATCCCCGATGATTAGATCTGTGAGATAGATACGGTAAACGGAATGTATCTCGGAAGGTATGCTGGAATATAGGCCACCATTACCAGAAACTTCCCAAATTTTACCGGTAACGGTGTCACCGCTCAGGCCGAATTCCTATCGGGTTAAGTCCAAAGACGCGATTTCGACGAGCGGAGGTCGCGTGCAGGTCGAATCCGTTCTCAAGTCTTACTAAGAGGCGACTGGTTCCCAGCAGTCTGTAACATTGACGAGACGACCGAGTGTCTGTGCACAAAAAAAAAAGCTAACTCGAGGTCGAGGTCTCATGCATCAAGGTACGGCAGCCACCTAAGAGTTGAGGCAAAGAGTTCAATAAGAACATAGCATTGGTCTTCCCGTTACGATGGGTGAAACGACAGGCAAATGTGCGAGAATGAGCGTCGCGAAAGAAAGACATAGTGGCTGTGCCACAAATCCGGCAACTTGAATCTTTGATGCCTGCTCCTTCACCAGCCACCTCAATGAGTTCCAAGTGCGTCATTATCTGGTACCGACTGGCAGAGTCTAATCGACCGATAGTTCCGTTCCCAGACCCCGACATATCGATACGCCTGTCCGACGGCATCTACTTCCGGCTACACCACTTCAATCTCACCCTCAATTCTAAATTCTTGCATCCCGGGCCCCTCAAAACGATCCCCTGTCTGTAGCGTCGAGGGTACTCGAGTTTTTGCTTGGATTCCTGTATAACATCAGCTGGACCTCGCCGAGCTGTTCTTCTCCCACTTTCCGGGGCGGCTCTCACATATCGAAGACGCTTCGCCCTTTATACCTACTTACTCAAATTCTGAGGGCGGTGCTCAGATGGACGGACCGTTTACTCGTCGACAAGGCAATTGGGCAGTCAGTCGCATTCTCTGTCGAGGAAGTCGTTCGGTAGCTCGAGGCTGTGTACGGCACCTTGGGTGAACCGTCTTTGCTCATCACTGGCTATAGATCCTATCTTGGATGATCACCCTCTCCACTATGGACCTGGCCGTTCTGATTATCTGAGGAGTTGCTTCAGAAATAGCCTCATCGAGTAGGGTTGAATACCATAAATGATGCTTTTTATCTGACTAGTCTACCGGAACATGAGTTCCTGATCTTGACGCTACGGGAAGCTGGGCGAATAGCCCTATGCCTCATGGTAGACCGGATGAAAGAACAGTTTTCCACACCAGGATGAGCACCACCTGCTGATGTGGATAGGACCAACACAGATGGAATGCCATCTACTGATCCGAAGTCATCTGCGTCGACGGCCCTATCACATCCCAGCGCTGTTTCCGCTGAACACGAATGGGCTACCTGGATTCATAATCATACTGATACACGGCTTACGGGAATAAGGAAGTTGGGCCTCTATACTGCTTTTAACTAGGTTCCCGGTGATCAGATATTATCATGCTGTATTGTTCCATGTCCATATGACAGTGGACCTCCGGCATTCGCAGAGATGCGTTACCCTGGAACACCTTCTACTCCTCCAGATCGCTGACAGGAATACTCCGGAGTACCACCTCGTCTCCACTCAGGTATGTATTTAGGGTTTTGATGGTTCTCCAGCTGGGGACTCAAGCGCAGTCTAGATACCACGACTTGTATTCCATAGTGGAGGATGTGGAAAGAGAACCGTCGATGACGTCCCCAGAGACGATAGATATTCGGGAAAGACTACGGCTAACAGAGCGCACTCCATCGCAGCAGGTGAGCTTGGTCACTTAGGATCACGAAAAAATTATACTCATACACTCATGCGTATCTGGCGGAAGAGGTGCGAGTGCATGATCCCGAAAGCATGGTAGAAACCCTTGGAAGCAGGATACAAATTTATGAATCAGTGTGCCTGCTAGCTATGTATCTACCTGGTATTAATGCGATATAAAAGGCTGTTAAAATTACTTACCCCTTTTATGGTACCAAAGTCCAATTGCACCCCTTCAATGATCATCGGAAGGAGCTCAAGCTTCGTGTACACATTGCGAGCACTCACCGCTAGATGATCTAACACGCTGACAGCGCCTAAGTCCAAGTTCCACTCCTTTCCAGGGCCACGATATCTCTTCGCTCCCGGGGAATGATACCCATAGGCTCAAATAGGGAGTCACTGATTTCGTCTGTGTCCATTGAAGGCCTGCAGTATCCGAAAAGCATCCGTGAATGTATTTTGAGCTTGAATATGTAGTAGTAGGTGACGTCTTGGTTAGTCCTGATGACGGTGAAGGCGGACTCAATCCTGTGCATGACAAAGAACATTTCGCCATGAACATCATACAGTCCTTCGGGTGTGGAGTTGGTCATAATATGCTTGATGATGCAAGGTGATGACGACCTTCAAATGCCGCTGGCCACGACCCAGCCTGATGGAATATTAGCATCCGAGCGGTTATCTGGAAGTAGGAAATCAATTTTCGGTTTGCGGTCATGATCAAAGGTGTAATCGTACTTCGTAAAGAGCTGACGTCAGACCTATGTGTCATGCCGAAGTACAGCCACCACGCGGAGTCGGCGGCGGCGCTCCAGGAACAGCTCCTTGGCTCTGGACCACCACCTCCTCTTACCGTCGTCGAATAAACTCTTTGCTGAAACGCGCCGCTCAACTTTGCAGAGATGCAGATAGCGTCTCACGGAGCACGGGCTGCAACCCGCGACATCTCCGCCTTCGTCGTTCCGAAATTACGAACGGCGGCAACCAGATCCATTCATGTTTCTGCGCACCCAAGCTTGCTACCTACCAGCACTGGAAATACAGCGCGGCGGATACTGTCCACGGCCAAGCAAATTGCATCCCGATTCTATGTTCATCTTACTGCACCAGGATTGGGTGTTCGGCGAGCGTCGTCGGTGGCCCAGTCTATCCACGGAGGGCTACCGGGACGCATCCCATCTATTCAGCATCGCATGTCACACTCTGTTAGATACACTCTAGCCAGACCTCTGCAGCACCACTTTATCCCCCGCGGCCCGGTTGTTCCTCGAACCGTTACCCAAGTCGGTCTCGGGACAGCAAGAAACTTTTCGTCAGGTCGTGTTCTCTTTGAAAACTTTGCACAGAATGTACCTGTGACCGGTCGTGCATTCTGCGAGGTCGACTGGGAGATTAAGATGAGGAAGGAAAGGGAGGCAATGAAGAAGTCTATCAAGCACGACAAGAAGAAAGCCCAGGGAAAGCTTTCCTTGAAGGCGAAGGAGAACAAGATTGTTTTGCCTTCTGCCCCTGCTTCAACCGTCGATGCCGAGATTGAGCACTACTTCCCCGCTCCTCCAAACAACGGAGTTACAACTTCGCTTCTCATCCCCCTCGCACCTACCCCTACTGAGCGTACCCCTCTCCCTCCAGATACGCCCTCTCATCAATCACTCCTTCCTTTGCCAAAGTTGGCGTCTATTCATACCTCTCACGAACTGCATTCGCTGCGAGTTTCATCCTTATTCGCCCGACTTGACGCGGCGAATGTCTGGGAGCGGGGCGTACAATGCTCAGCGTACGCTACCCGCGCCGACGCCAATGGTGCCTGCACCATTCTCAAAGTCGAATTTGTCGGTTGGACTAAAGCGGAAGTAAGGAGTATCATCGGGGAAAGTGGAAGCGGGGTGGTGCGCGTTGGAGGAATTGCGAATGATACCGGAAGAGGACGACGACGATGCATTTTCCGATACCTCTTCCATTTTCTCGGGCATATCAGGAGAGTATGAGGATCAAATGGAGAGGCCTTCTCAATTTGAAGAGCCAACTGGATCGTTCATCCTTCCAACCCTTGATTTTTCTTCCTCATTCATTACTAGTCGAGCGGCCTCCGACTTTGACATGTTCTCCGATGTCGATTCTGACATCGATGCGGAGTCATTATCAGATGTATCAGATGGCGTTCGTGTTGATCCTCCCTCAACCAATGGATGGTATCTTTTCAGCTCGGATTTCTCTCGGCGGGCGAATGATACTGGAAAGCTACCCACGGAGACCCGTGTTGACTAGATTATCGATTGATATGTAGGGGATAGATGATGCGCGCGCACACACACGTTTGCAGCGCTTCCTTCTCCTTTTGCTATACGATACTTATGATCCAAGGCATCTTCTTTATGCAGTTGAATGCGTTCACAATCCTTTGCCTCCGTTTCTGTACTTGTACACTGTGAAGAAATTCATCACTGTTTATGTATATTTCTATGACGTCGACAAAAGGTTCGCGTCGGAAGAATTGGCACGCGGACTTGTCATTTGCTGTACAGAGAATTGGATTCCTGACCTTAAACGACAGGCGTCTGGAAGAAATGAATCACTTGCATCCGTTAGAAGCTAATCGATGTTGTGATATTCGCTGGACGGTATTAATCAGTTTCGGTCGACCTGTGATGAAAGGGCCCCGTTGGTGAGGATATTGGGTTTCGGACCTCAAGGATCCTGATTTTGAAGCGCCTCGCGAAGCCAGATCACGTCTTTTAGCCAATGAAACAGATCCGTTGACTCTGCGAATGCACGGAGATAATCAAATACGTCTCTGCATCTCATGACCCGCATGGGAGGTCAGCACAAAAGCTTGCTCTTTCTGACTCACCTTCATCACAATCACCCTCAAAATAACGCAATACCCATACCATTGTGGAGTTCGGGTGGTGCGGTGGTGCCAAAAATGAATACCGGTAGCGGAATGATTTGAGGTTTCCTTATTTCCCTTCGGGTGTTACAATTGTAAGGGATGATCTGAAATCGTGGGAGTGCCAGACCCCTCCAAAGTCCGGCCGCAGCTCAGAGGTGTTATATGGGGCCGGGAGAAAGCTCTAGTCATGGTTCAAGACTTTCCCATTTGTTGTAGCAAGCCTCGAGGCGAGTCCAGCTCCTAAGGCCTGATATACGTGTTTCATCGATCCAGCCACAAAGGCACTACGCGCTACTGTAGTCGGTGTGGCGACAGGAAACGTTGCAGCCACGCGTTGCCCTGGACAAGGTCACAGGGCTTCGCTCAGATCTATGACGCAATAGTCAGCGTGGAGGGGGCGCGAAAGATTGTGTAACGTGCCCCTCGATAAAAATCCTCAGTGATGTAAAAATCGCATTAAAACTAGTAAAAGTCTACGAGTATATCATGATGAGTGGGTATAGTTCCTCCGTGACGATGGCGTGAATCGTAAACTGTGTACGTATGGTCGTGTGCATGCGATGTTATGAAAGTCGTTTTTGCTTCGTGATGGATTACGGTGTGGAGTTCACACATTCGTGGTAGTAATGAATGTCAATATGGCGGTGAAAAGGCGGCTCTGCGTGGGAGAACGATCGATCACGACGATCGTGAAGCAAAGACTATGGTACCTACCAGTAGGAATGTCCTCGGTCTCGCCTCTTCTTGTTCGAGTGCCGGCTTGGCTGGCGAGTGGGAGGGGAATTGGGGTTTTTCCCGCTCACAAAGTTCACGAGTCGGGAGAAAACGCCCTTCTTTGGAACGGGTGGAGCGGAGTATGGCTGGACAGGATACGGGTACTGGGGTTGCTGGGGCTGGTAGTGGGGTGTCTGCAAGGAATAATGGTGAGTGGCCTGGGGTAACAGAGAAGAAGACGTACTGTTGTCATCTGACCCCTCTGGGGATGCATATAGTAATAGTTAGCCGGGTACTGCGGCATTGATTGTTGCTGGTAAATTGGGGGTCGCGTGGGGTACACGGGGGTTGTGCTGGACCGTAAAGGTTGTTGTCGATGTCGAGAATGAGTATGGGAAGACTTTGGGGGATATGCTTCTGTTCTCGACCTAGTGTGTTTCGGTCGTGAACTCGTCGTAGGACGCGATGAGGACGATGATACCCGTCGCTCCGGTGGTGGTGGTCGCACGACATTGAATGTCTGTGCTCGCTGAGGGAGCTCCGGGACAAACGGATTAGACGGGGAATGTTTTTTGGTCTCGCTGACCCATCTGTGAATGCTGCGCTGCTTCTCCTGGAATTGATGAATCGCAGCTGGACTGAAATCGTACTCGGTCATGGTGGAAGGAAAGAAAGAGATGTTTGGACTTGTTGGTATTCATTGAAGAAAGCCAGGGCCGGGATAATGAGTTACGCTTCCGGCCCTTGATTTCCTTTCTAGATGCGGGGTATCAGGAAGAGATGTAATGTCCGAAGCAAATGACGGAATACCAAAACGTAAGGAAAACGATGGCCGAGTGCGAAGCTCCTGAAATAATCGTAAAATCGATACGGCTTCCGGGCCGCCTTATTTAAGAAACGCCTAGATGCATCAGGCGCCACGTCTCGTACTCAGCCCATTCAGGGTCGAGGCGAAGGCTTGAAAAACGTCTAGAACCTTCCCCGTCCCTGGTGCTTGCGGTTTCTAGGAACAAGCAAAAATAGAAGCAAGAAAAAAACGCTAGGAGCAGGATTTGAACTTACGCGGTGAAACACCAAGTGATATTGTGACGATTACGTAACGTCTTACGTAATGTGAGACATTAGTCATTACTGGTGGTGGAACGCGCCATTTACGAGGTCATCCAGGCAGCGTCGTACCATGATGTCACGGCCCACTCAGGTCGGAACGAGTTTACCGGATTTCAGCCCTAAACATGGGCTGAAAAACTCGACGTTGCAAAAAATTCTCGTCATGGGCAGGATTTGAACCTACGCGGTGAAACACCAAGTGATAATGCAGACAACAACTATCTTTGTTCAAATCACTCGCCTTAACTACTCGGCCACCATGACTTGAGATAAAACTCTGCACTCGGCAGAATATTCAAGACTGGATGGTCACGCTCTAAAACGGAACGCGTCGTGCACGTGCACCAACCGTGTTTGCATATAAGCTGTAGCGCGGTTCGGTTTGGTCTCACATTGATCGCAAAATGAGACTCCAGACATCTTTTGTCCAATCACTCGCCTTAACTACTCGGCCACCCTAGCCTAGATTGTGATGGACACCGAGGTATATAGATACTGAAAGAAGTCTCCGAACACTGAGCACATATCCCGCTACCAACCAGTGACCTCGCACTCTGGGCTACGCAGAACCTGCAGGTTGAGTGAACATGTAATCAAACATGCTGACTAAATACGAAACCCCTCTAGATATGACATAGCACTTGTAGGGTCAAAATAATGTTCACAAGACCGCTTTCAAAGGTGACGGCGACGGAGGTGACCCCCTTCTTAGCGACTAGTTTGAGTACAAAACGTAAACGATTGCTCCCCCGTGTATGAACTCCATCTCTCAAACTCCGCCGAAAATTGGACATCTCTTCTTGGAACCAAAGAAGACTCGTGTCTGACTTGTACATATCCTGCGTCTCATTGTTCCCTTTCCATGATTTCTCTCTAAAGTCTATAATGCACCCTGTTCATTCACAGAAGGGAACTACATGGCAGTCCCTGTTCCCAAGGACGAAACGTCCGAACTTGAAGGGCAACAAAGGTATGTAAGCCATACTTGTCGGCATCCTACCGACTGCATGTATACAAAGGCATCCATCCTTGACGGAGTGTCTTGAAATGGCCCCGCCCTGAAATCCGGTTCCAAGCGCAGCCTGAGCTTAGACGGTGACATCAATTGTTCAGGTTGTACAGCCCGTCCACCATCACTGCATATGCACAGGATGACTGTTAGGTAATGCTCAAATATTGTCGAAAAGCGCGTTAGCATCACTCCAGGCCGGTAAGTCAAGCTCAGGCAGGAAATATCGGCTGTGCGACTAGAACAAGTGCCAACGTAAGTACTTGTTTGAGGCTGACCACTGAGCGTTCAATCGGACCCAATGTGGCTGTCTACCGCGAATGGCGGGTGGGTAAGACCCATTCCAAGGACCTACATAAAGTATAAACACCACAAAACTGTGAAGAATGGGATAGAGGAATGTAAAATCGTGATAATGATAAATGTCCTCGAACAAGAGATACGTGGGGCCGCGAGGATGTCATTTCAACCCAGAGAAAACCCAAAGAACCGACAGAAAAATGGGACACGGAATAGGGAAGTGTTGGATGGTAATGATAATGACATGGAAGTCCGAAAGCATAGGAATGATAGCGATGGATAAAAAATGGACCGAAGGAGTGCATGATGTCGATGGAAACATATGCACGTCGAAAATAAATATGAAGTCGAAAACTTCCGATGAACATGGGTGCGAATGTCCTGAGTTCGAATAAATATCCGTCATAACCCAAAGATGACAATGAAGATATCGAAGCATGCAATAGTCCGTCATGCACGCGAAGGAATAGGGTATAGTGGCACAGAACTCGCCGACTACCCATCAGCAGTCGACGTTTCTCAGAGGCCCTTCAAGGACGGCGATGGTCCGTCGGGCACTCCCGTCCCCAAGGTTCCTCATTCAGCCAGGAATAGAAGAAGGACTGGTAAACTCGCCAGCGAAACAATCCTCTGGCTATCAGCTACGTGCCGATCGTCCCCAGAACCCAACACAACGACGTAGTAGGTGTAAACGACATCTTCGTTGCCTCTGTGCGCTCACTGATGTTCTAGCTGGTTCATCAAGAGGATATATAACAAGTCAGCTGAGAATAAAGTTAGAACTGTCCAAGACGACTAATGGAACAAAAGCTCACACGTCGAGGGATTCGCTTTCTTCCCGCTGGCGAAGGACATGAAAATGCTTAGAACTTTTCAGCTGATTTGGTTGCGGGGACGCCGGGGAGGCAGATGATGAAAGTTGAAAGTACAACGTTTCTAGGTCTTTGCATCAGTCCAGACAATGATATAGGACAGGGACTGTACGCCAGTGCGGGTGAACTGGGGGAACAGAGGTCCTGCTTGAGGCCTGCAATGCGGGACGGCAAGGACATTCCCTCCGAATAAACATTCCCGCCGACGCCCTAAATGAATCCTCGACCTCAAGATCCTCAAAAGACGGGGCTAAGAGCAGCAACCAAGTGCAGGACATGGTTCGGCAAGCATCCAAATGAGGAGTGGGCTATGAACATATCCTACATAACATGAATTGTTAGCCGGTGCAACAAAAGAGAAGCGTAAAACGCTCACTAATGCCTTTTCCATGGTAGATTGGTATTCGACATCAATATCGGTGTTCAAGAACAGGACTCAAGGCGAGGTCGAAGTGGAGTGCCATTCAAAGAAACCGTCCAAAGCTCCTTTATGGATTACAACGACAAGGAAGGGGTTGGTTGTCTGCAAGCGGTAGCACATTTGCCATGGAAAGCAGTGGGAAGCTCACTACTTAGTACAATTTCTTGAAGTTAGCGATCGGGGTGAGGTTATCAACAGATGGGAATAACATCGCGTGTGCTATTGCCCGTAAAGCCTGAAAACGCGAGAGTGAGTGACCATGGTACACATGTTCTGCGTGGCACTCACAACTGCACTCGTCACTGAGACAGAATTGAGGAACCGATGAACATATGCAATAACCATGTTCTCAATTGGCAACTGGGGTATTGAGTTCTGCTCAGGGACTGTGTCGCACAGACTGAGGACCGCATGATCCGCCATGGGCCTATCTGTCTCCATAACCTTGCCTCAAGACTGCTCCCTCAGCCAGATCAATGTCACAGTTTGGCCGATGGCAAGATCGGTTACTATCCAGATATGTTCGCACAGGACGCCGAAGAGTAGCAAGACAAAATCAAGGGCGGCGACTCACGAGGGGTACATTAGAGTCGAGGCTGCGCGCAACGAAGAGACCACAAGCGATGGCCAATGTCATGATAAACAGGTGGTCAAGTGGGCTTGAAGGAGCCATTCCAAGTTGGAGCGAGTGACGAGAGAGGATTGATAGCGAAATACGGGAATAGAGGTAGCAAAGGAACCACAAGATGACCGAGGCGCTCATCTGATCAATAACACAGAGGCCACCAGTAGTACGACGATTGCCGACACCACTATCGCTGTTACCGTTCCCTGGGTCGGTGCGACTTACACAACCTGAGGGTCGATTTTGTGATTAGACGGAGTCTGGATAACTGTCGTCACCGTCGACGTGAGCATTGCCGGCTCGACAAGAGATGTGGCATCCTTTGCATCTAGGCCGATGCCGTCTACAAGTACGACGATTTCGACGATGTTGGTGACCACACTTAGAACGAAAGTGTCAGCCAGCATGATCCGCTAGGAAACGCGTTGCTTCCCACTTCTTACTAGGACGTGGTTGGCAGTGAAGCGATGCTTTAGCCAAAGAAAGGCCCGAACAAGAAACCACAACAGTCGTTCTTGGTACAGATGCATAGGGTGGGTTTCCGAATCCGTGGTTGGTCATCTACCCATCGATCTTGCATCGATCGTGGAACGAGGCGTGACCGACAAGACGCAGACTACGAATACTAGCAGGGCCACAGTAGTGAGGTTGAAAATAAGTAAAGACTAAGCCCACCTGGAACATGTCGCTCGTGTGATTGAGACGACTCGGATGAGGTGTGCCCCATGAAGTGATAATGCAATCACGTCTTGAAACTGAGCCAACGTGTGCTAGAAAAACGGGAAGAATGAGTTGCAAGGCGCCTAGGCAGTGGTATATCGCACATGGTCGAGCAGCACATTGGTTGTCTATGTGGAGAGCAGCTTCAGATCTACGAAGTTTAGTCATGATGTAGAGCATAGTCCGTGTAGACATTGAACAGGATGATGACGGGCTAGGAGTATCAGAACCTTGTAGCCATAGCAGTATCTGCATGATGAAATAGCAGTCGGTAGTTGCTTGAAACAAAACAGAATCTTGCTGGCATCGGGTCTCATCGGCTCCGTATACCTAGGCCGCAGAAGCAAACAGTTTTCTGAGATACCTTGGGTAATCTGACAAGGAATGTGGTGAGCAAAAAGAAGGTTCGTACGCATGTTGCAATACTCACCGTTGTAAGTTGTTGTAACAAGGATATCGAACCCTGCAGATACTATATGTAAGGCGCTAGTCGGAATTGTGCACCTAATATGTGACCACCATTGCATTGTATTTCACTGCAGCCTCGCCAGTTTAGTTGAGAGTAGTAGATACTAATTGTTTATCCCCCAACTTGGTTGCGAGGAGGTACTTAATTCGCTTCGGCATTCTCCTTCGACTGGCCCTAGATAGCGGCATACATAGACAAAGGCTGAAACTTGAACAAATTTCGTGACCATGGGCGTGGAAGAACTGGGAGAAGCGGTCGGCAGATTCCGGCCCGAGTCTACTGTTGAGTCCGTGACACAAGTTCGCCGTCGGCATTTGTGCGGTGTTCATCCCAAAGGCGCGATAGGTGAGTCAATCCTGCATTAATGTTTACTGTCAATGATAATATTTTTACTGAATACAAAGTACAAGATTGGACCTGCAGTGTTGTCGTCCTCACGAAATGTCGTCAAATCATACTGAGTCCCTTAAGAATAGGAAGAAATCAGATTATGTTTACTTTTTGACGTATAGGACTCGATGGTGCGTTCAATAGTTGATACAGAGATTCATGATCTAAACGGCCCACCGCAGGAGCGACAATGACCAGTATTCTCATATCAACAACTCTGTATACTACCATCTCTTCGACTCCATAATCAATGACTACCTCATCAATCACTGCGGTATCAACCCCGCAGAATCCTCTCTTATCGGGCTTGTTGTATCTTCGGCTTGCCAGGTCTGTTACTGCCTATTGCCTATCATTGACGTCTCAGCATGCCATGCATTAGTTCTTTTCCCCGCTCTCCTTTCCACAAGTACTGGAGCTTGGTCTTCGAGTCAACAGTCTGGGACGAAGCTCTGTTACGTATGAGGTTAGTGTTTTCGAGGAATCTAAGCCTCAGCCAGCCGCAGTCGGTGGTTATACACACGTTTTTGTTGAGTCAAAATCACGGAAGAGCGCCCTGATAAGCAGACAAAAAGGCTTAGAAGAAGGCCTGAGAATGCTCTATTCCGATACGTTGCGATCAAATCTGTAGTGTGCGTCTTAATCTGCGTTTTCCTGCGGTACAGTCATAAACTGTTTAGCAGGAGGTACCGTCACTAAAAATATACAACTCTCAGCCTTAGTTTGCCTGCCAGCGTTATTTCTGTGTACACTGAATCATGTTCATCTTGATGCTCTGTCACTGGGCCGGCTATAGCCCGTAATATCTATGCAGCTTGCAGCGGTCCCGACGGAATAAAGAGACATCTTGTGATTTTTCTCCGGCTACCCTTGTCCTGGAATATGATATTCATCGAAGGCGGTCCTATTCAGACTTTCAGGTCGACCCTACAAAGCCTCCCATGCATCAAGGCGGTCCCTATCTTCCACCTTGCAAACGACTCCACTGTCGTAGTTTAGTGTTGATTTATGACGTGACTACCTTCGCTGTATCCTCTCCGATGCCAATTTCTCACCAAGCAGTACGTCTACTTCCCATGAGCCACTATACGTGGGTCTTGAGAAGCGTCCGATGATCGCGTCCGACGCGATTTCTATACGTTAGCGGTCCCAACCATATTACAAGTACTTGACTGGGTGCCGGAATAACGTCGGAATTTGGTGAGCACGTCCTTTTTAGTAGTTGTACTAGTCGCGGGGTACGATATCTGACATCACTCTTTCCGTTAGGTTTCAGATCCCAAAAATTTTCTTCCATAACCCCGTCACTTATGCCGGGGCACGTTGGGTACCAGACAGCATTCGGTACACATCAGAACGGGGCCGAATCCCACAGGCTCTAGCTATGATAGAGTTTGACTTCTCGATGTTCCCTAAAACTACAGCGCGTTTAAATTTCAGTGTCGCCTTGAGCTTCGAATTGTTTTTGTAGGACAGGAGTCAAGACAGCCCACACTAGCCAATTGTTCCCATGAGAGGCAGAGGGATATCATTAAAATGGATACGGAGACATTATACTGGATAACGATCTGTGCAGAACGAAAAACGCGTGCATCAGAACTGGACTAATACAGATATTTGTGTGAGCGATGCTAGGCACTGGCTTAAGTGAGACCCGTCCAGTATTCACCGTGAGCACATGTCTCTTGCTTGATAACCTTGAGAAGTCGAATTGCATGGGGTTTAAGCCCACCTGTCATCAGAGAATTTAATTATCGATTCCCTCTAATGTACATCTTATCACATGGTAATTATACTTCGAAGCATTTTTAGACGGGGGCAATCAGTTTCCAAAACTTTATAAAATGTATCGGAAACCAGGTCGTCCCTCCAGAATAACACCGCGCACAACTGACTGTTTGTTGCGGTGGGCATATGCTGTTGTGGTAAGCGCTAACAGCGTCAACATCAAAAACTGAGCTCCAACTGTCGCCCAAGTTCCCGGTATGTATCTGCAGAAAAAGGTATTTCGGTGTCAGACTGGTTTCGTTAGAAGAGTGGAGGAAGCTCTTGCCTTGGGTAATCCTGTTGTCGGAATCTGTCATCACGGTGATATCAGATAGGTTATACGATACAGTAGCAAGTTACCGACACTGTGGTTCCTAAAATCCCGCCAATACCACCGAAAGAAACGATAAGCGCGGAACAGACGGATCGCTAAGCCATAACAAAAACGTGAGACCGGAAACACTGAAGTGGAAATCTAGGCACCTTTGTTTGTCCAGCGATATTGTTCGCGTTCTAGCCAGAGAACGGGACATTCAGTCCAAGTCTTAAGAGATCTATATCATAGCTTACGTAGGAAATCACAGCAGACATACAACCTGAGGAACCCGCAGAGAATAAAAATATGCCTGTTACAAATTGCAATTAGTCGCAGCAAAAAAGAGACGGGAAAGTAACGGGACCAATGTATCGCGCTGCCTGACCATTCGCATAGCCAGTCAGCAAGAGACCAGCTATGTTTAGCAGAGCCTGCATGGCTATAAAAATGGCCCTACGGCCTGCCTTGTCCGATATCCTGGCGAAGATGAAGGAGCATACAGCCTAACACAGAGAACGCTTAGCGTGAGAAGAACGGCATGGAAATGTCATACCGCGAAGACTATCGGAGGTGCTGACAATAGCAAAGAGTCAGACAAGCTGAACCCCATGCCGGAAAGGATGATTGGGGTAAAATAGCCTTCGGAGAAAACATTTGGTCATCCCGAAATACCAAGCTGAGGGATAACATACTCGCTGCGTATCCAGGCATGGCCGAGCACATAAACATCAGTGCTGAACGGACCATTAGCAATACTATTTGATATTTTACTGCGTGGACGCACCATGTGCCCAGATTACCCAGTCACCAAGAACTTGTTTGACTCTGACGAATGTAATGTCATCTGGAACGGAGTCACCACGGTCGAGTTCGACGCGCTTCAACACAAGGTCCGTTTGTTCACGAGTCAAGAATCTATTCTTATCAGGGAAATCCGGCAAGAGCAAGAACGTCAGAAGTGCACAAAACACTGTAAAAAGGCCTTCTATGATCTGATCCCCGGCATGAGTAAGCGTTACCGACGGCCCTGAACGCGATACTCACAAAAATCCAGGACCAGCCGTTCAGGCCCCCATGGCCTTTCATCAGAGTGATGACATAGGCTACCGGTTGATCATCAGCTGATTTGAATAGGGCAAAACACCGAAGAGCCCTCACATAGAATGGCGCCAAAACCACTCAGCGCGATTGCTGTTTGAAAGAAGGCAGCAATTCTGGGAAATGAGGCAAACTCAACTTCGGTCGAGAATGGAAGAGCTAGCCGTACCTGGTTTGCACTTCCTGCCGTGTGTACCTGTTTATAACAAACCTTAGAGTCCGTTCGACGGGTATTGCCTGATGTCCCTCACCAGGTTGATACGATATATGTCAAAGCGGGGAAGAAGCCCGACTACACGACGAATTAACACTGATAACTTGAGAGGCTCCCGAAACTTACCTCCAAAGCACCAAGAAGAACCCTGCACAAAACGAGTTCTTTCCAAGTCTTAACGAAACCGCTCGCCAGCTCAACACATCCCCAACCGAAGATATAGAATGTAAGACAGTAACGTGCGCCAAAGTATCGCAGTACAAGATTTGTCGGAAGCTGCCTGTAGGCAAAACAGTGATGTCAGCACTGAAAAATGACAGCACTATATATAGAGGTGACCTACAACAGGATGTATGGGACAAAATAGACACAGGAGGCAATGCTGAACCTACTCCCGACATCGAGAGACTGGTTCTATCAGTAAGGCACCTTACACACGATGTCACCGAGACATACCAAGTCAGTTCCCATTCCTGCAGTACGCGCTATGCCCATATTAGATCTTAAAAAATTAGCCACCAGATATCACATGTCGATAACTTGACGGTATACCTATCTATGATAGTCACAGAGTACAACAGGCCAAGGAGCGGTAGCATTCGCCAGTCGACGCGACGCCTACGCCAGAAGTAGTCAGCACGACACAATGGTGGTGGTAGCCTGCTACAGAGTGATTACTGACATCGTGTCACGCTCATACTTCGATTCAAGCAGCTTGACATGGTCGTATCCAACTATGTTGCTGGCGACTTCGCTGTCCGCTGTAGACGCGACGGTCTTAACACTGCTCGTTGAATATCTGGAGGAAGGCATGAGTAAGAGGGGGGTATTGCGAATCTAAGCGCTACTGACACAAAAGGATTTGCCAAGGTATAAATACGTTGCTGAGGTGCGTTACTTCCAAAAGGACTGTCAAGCGATGTTTCCGGCAATCACCAGTTCCCCTTGTAACCGAACACAAGTGGAGAAATGGGTACGCGTCCGGGGTAAGTAAACAACATGATTCCAAGTAGCGATGCCTCGGCATAGGCGTACTAGATCCATAAAAATATAGTCAGAAGGAAGGAATCCCGAATGACGACGTACGTTGATACTCACGACCACCGCGGCTTATCCGGTTCCAATCTTATATTTTTCCCCTTGTAATGTCAGGTTATCGAGTGAACCGACGTTAGAACAGTGATGGCGTTGGCCAAAAAGAGCGGTTGGCCCTTCAGGCAACGAAACGGGAACATCGGACCGCATCTGCGCTTAAAACGGAGCCGATAGCCGGTGAGCCGGGGCGCCCTTTGCGTCCCCACGTTCTTACCACGTTTTCACACTTCACTTTCTTGTCGGGGCAACGATTGTGTATCGGCCGTTTCTTCGCAGTTTTGTGTTACCACTGGATTTCAAGAATATCGTCTTGATTTAACCGTCGAACAGCACGCGACCTCAGCAGGAACATAAACTTTACCAAATGGAATCATGACAGCGGAATACATCCGAAGAAATCTGCAGCGAACATTGTCAAAAGTCGGTCTAAGTGACGTATCTAAGTTTGGGAGGAATACCCGACTCAACAAGCCGGTGGCTTGATAGAAATATCGACCTCATGTCGATAGCGTGACTCGGGAAAGGGACCATAATAGCTCGGCAGCGCAGCCTCGAGGTGCCAATGAAAAGAGATTTTGAGAGAAAGGCACTGATCTCGGGATCTCTGGATCTTAGGCCATGGAAATCAAAGGGTCAGCATTATAACTCAGACCGATGTTCAAGGAAAACGCTGCAAGTGGACTTCTTGGGCGGTACAGATTTAACCCAGGAGTCTAGAACCCCACAAAGTATTTCGGGATTGCTTTGATCAACGTAGTCAAGCGAGGCGACGAGATTATTCTGACTGGGCAGTCCGAGTCAAAAAAAAATGACGCGGGGTCCTTGATTCGCAGACGAACGGATCAGAGGGGAACCGCGATTTCCACACTATGTGCTTCTTATCGACTCACGAATCACTATTATCGCTCCTACTGATGACGTATGGACCTAAATGTAGCATGTCGGGCGGTCATTCACCTCATATTGTATAGTACAATGTCCGTATATCACCGAGATAAGCACTACTACTACAGTATCATCAACAGGAGTGATCATATGCTCCTGGTTCTACGATACCGGCGTACCGTTGACCCTGCATTCTGGGTAGATGAAACAAGTCAAAATCTAGACAGGTAAATAGTAGTATATTGGCAGACTGAAATCTAGCATCTAGAATACTTCAACACGAATGCAGAAAGATTGCCAGCGGAAAGAATGACATTCTGATATCGTCGGGCCGCCTTGTCTTCGCCACATATGCCTCGTCTTACCTATAGTATTTGTCTCGCGAATAACTATGGAGCTCAGTCCTAGAAAACATAATTGTGCGGTCCCGGTTGAGCAGCCCTCCAGTGAACGCGCCATTAAATTAAATATTGTATTAGTTCGCGTGTTTAAACGTTTACCATTGACAGCTGTTCTGCATGAAATGATGTAGTCTGAAACATGAAGACCCTTCTGCTTTAGAAAACCAACACATGAACGTTGCTGAACGTTTAGTCACTATTGTAGACTTCGCGAAGAGTTTAGGCGGCGATGATCGGCTACTCCCGAGGCGGGGTTTGGAATGAAACCACCACTTGCTTCTTCAACGTCCTTCCAAACACGACGGTACCTTTCCGCCCGTGCCCGCAATAGCTTTACCGTGAAGGATGTTTTTTCAGACGCTAGAACTGCCGAATTCGCCTCAGCTGCAGGCGCGTCCAAGGATTTCGGCTCGGAAATTGTTTTCCCAAAGCTCTTAGGCTTGCCCGAGGTATTTGCATCGTGAAATCTTGTCTCTGTATATTAAAGGTACAAGTAGGTAATTGTCACAGGTGAATCTAGTCGTGGATCATTGTATTGTGCATGTATCAACTGACATCTCCACAGGGCGAGCCAACTCCGGAAAATCATCCCTGTTCAACGCAGTTCTAGGGCGCAAAAATTTACTTGTCACTAGTTCCAAGGCGGTCTGTCATGGAACTTGCCATTTCTGCTCGTTTTAATCTGCGTTTTAGGGCCGTACACGACAGCTCAACTTCTTCCGTGTTGGACCAGAGCCAGGCCAACTGGTCCTCGTCGATGCACCAGGATACGGACGGAGGGGAAGATCCGAGTGGGGGGATCTATTCGATCAATACTTGCAGACGCGTAAAGAGTGAGTATTCATTCCTTTTTCCATATTATCGTCGCTTATCAAGTAGTCCAGACTGCGTCGGGTATATGTCACCTTCAATGGCAAACATCGACTGAACGAATATGACGTCCAGATGCTGGAACATCTCACCAAAAATCTGCACACCTCAGAAGATGGCGTTCAACGATATTCCATACAGGCCGTAATCACTAAATCTGATGCCATACTTCCAGACGAGGTGAAGGACGTTATCAGTCAGCTGCGCAAGGACATTTTCGAGGCGGCGCCGTTTTGCTTACCTCCCATCATCACGAGTGCAAAAATGATCCCTCCCTTCGGCATCAAGGAGCTTAGAAAAAACATTGTGGAATGCTGTCAAGATTAATAAAATGTACAAATTACTCTAGATCGAATAAAAGGATCTCTGCCGTCTTGTCGCCAACGTTCTCCACCTTGACTTGGCCGTCTCCGATGAAGAGGTAAGCGCCGTCTCCCTCTTTCAGGGTTTCCTCTGGACTAGTTCCGCCGCTGACCTTTATGGTAGTACCCGTAGCTGGGCCAGTATTGTATCCGCCAGTCTGCACCACATGGATGTACCCCTTCTTTCCGTTCATAGCCTGCGTCAACGTCTTTCCTTGTGATAAAAGTGTCGCATAGAGTGTCAGCGGGCTATTCACCGGTGCCGGACCAGCACCCTCCCTCTTGTCCTTCTGCACTCCCTCTGCATCGACAGGTGCGACAACTCGGATAAACATGTCCGTTTTCTCGGCATCACTGAAATGGCGAGTAAAATACTTTGGTTGGAGGCGTGGAGTGGAAGGCAGCGACCAGATCTGCAAGAAGTGCACTTCGCTCGGCCCATGAGCCTTTTCTGAATGCGAAATGCCTGTTCCTGCGGACGTGAGCTGAAGGTCTCCGCGCTTGAGGATCTCGGTGTTTCCCATAGAATCCTTGCTAAAGTTGGAATGAGCAACGAGTACATGATGAGAATATCTTCACTCACTGTTCCAGCGCGCCAGCGACTACGTACGAGAATATCTCGAATTCGCGATGCGAATGCGTTCCGAATCCAGTTTTGGTCTCGACGCGGTCTTCATTCATAACTCGGAGGGCACCGAATCTTTCGTGTTCGGAATCCTGATACCTGCGTGGCGAAGAATGAGACAATGTTACTATCATCAAAAGGATACATACATTGCGAATGAGAATGTATGAAACGTCTTGAGCCAGTCATGATCTGCATTTCCTCGCTCCTCACTCCGACGGGGAATGATCTTTGTAGACGACATAGTAGATTGGTGTGTGGTAGATAGTGACTTTGAAAGCTGATTTCGTAGATTGGCTCTAGCAAGCCTGAGTAACTGAGACAGGTTGAATACGATAGTGAAAGAAAGACGATGGATTTGAGCGCTATATAAAGGGGGATGCAAGTGATGGGAAGAATTAGACTGAATTTAGGTCGTATTAGAGACACAACGCGGATTTCATCATGGAAATTGCGAGAAGAGGGGTGCTTATCCGCTTCATTTCCTCTTTTGGAAATTCGTCGCCCACGACTTCCCACGACAAGCGCCATCAGGTGATGAGTAAGCGAATCAGGTGCAAGCGGAATGTCATCATTACCATCACCTAATATCATTGACCGACTATGCGTCAGTCAGCTACAGCCTGATTTCTCAGCTACTCGAACCCATATACTTCATTCTTTCCAACTTCGAGAAACTTCGAGACTCGGGATTACTGCCCAACTTCGTATTTCACGCCCCTACTACCGTTGTGACCTACAACGGTTTACGCACTGGTAGGATGATGAATACATCAATGTGCGGTGTATCGCAAGACCAAACACCGAAGACAGGTTGGCAATAAAGTTGTGGATCTTGGAAGCACTGCCATGCGAAATCCCTGCGCCCACAATGGCTAAGCACTAGCTGCTTGTTCCCGTTCGACTTGTGGGTTCACAGACATCGAGAGCTGTCGGCGTCGTATGGGGAGAATTATTGGTCCGTGCTCACGTCGGAGGACTGAATGTTTCTTCGATCCGGCTTTAATTACCCCTTTGAAGATATTGGAAGCGAATTTAACATAATCCGCATCAAGAAGAACGTGTTTAACTTCGTATTCAGACGATGCAGACCGCAGGAAGGGTCGAGTCGAGGTCTGGCGAATATGATTGCGCCATGACTCATGACCCCTTCTTAGCACGGAGGAAATTGATGTGCTTAATAAAGTAACTTTCTTCCACCCATCATACCAGTATATATTGGTTCGATTCTCGCACTGTTTCCTTGTCTCTCACCACCACCATGTCCAACGAGAAATTTGTCGAGCCTGCGATTCTTGCCAGACGCGTTGCTGAACGGCATGGCGTTGATCTCTCCAAGTTACCAAAGATCTTGGATATGTCGGCAGAGTCCATAACGCCGAATGTGCATGCTATCAACGCGAACTGTGCGCATCGAGGCGTAGTGTCTTAGATACCATGCTGACTGTGTTGTTACAGGTTCTGACGAAAGGCTGAAATTCATTTTCAAAAACTTGGTAGGTGTCGTGCGCAGCGCTTTCTCTATTCTCTTCTAACATTTGAAAGGTCGATCACCTTCACGATTTTGTACGGGAAACATCCATTACGACGGAAGAATGGATGTAAGTAGATTTCTTTCTCAAATTTGGACAATAGCTTGACGCAAGCTTGCTCAGGACCGCGATACAGTTTCTTACGGCGACCGGAAAGATGTGTTCAGACATACGTCAAGGCAAATTAACTTCGCTGTCATTTACTGCCCATCGACTAACTAACCGCCTTCAGAATTTATCCTGCTCTCTGATATTGTCGGCGTTTCTACGCTTGTCGACACGCTGAACAATGTTAAACCTCCGAATGCGACAGAAACCACCGTTTTGGGGCCCTTTCATACTGAAGACGCCAAAGATTGTAGGCAACATTCCCCATGACATCCTACTTCGACTAATGTTCACAACAGTGGAAAATGGCGCGACCATCGCGTCCGAGGGGAAGGGTGACTATATGTTCGTTACCGGGAAAGTGATGGACACCAAAGGAAATCCGATCGCTGGAGCCGTCTTAGATGCTTGGGAGACCGACGAGACGGGTCTATATGATACCCAAGTGAGGAGTTTGTTTCCCACTGGACTATGTGCTCGGTTGGAACTAATGTCCTTATGACCAAAGTACTCCGATCGTGATGGACCTGATTGCAGAGGAAAGGTCACCAGTGCTGCCGACGGAAGCTACTCTTTCCGGGCAGTCATGTAAGTCGTACCCGCCAACTAATATTGCTCGATTATTTGACTTTCGTAGACCTGTTCCATACGCAATTCCCAGCGACGGTCCCGTTGGAAAACTGATTGAACGGCTTGGTAGACACGTCTTCCGCCCCGCGCATCTGCATTTCAAGATTGAAGTGTGTCATCAGTCCCGTTTAACCTTTTGCTGACTGAGCAAACATTCACCCAGGCTCCTGGATACGAGAAACTAGTCACTGCGCTTTACTTCAAAGGAGATCCATATATTACGAGTGACGCGGTCTTCGGCGTCAGAACCTCTCTCATTGTTGTACGTTCTCGTTGCTTTCTTCCGTTGAGGCCCTTCTGGATTTATGGCTATGACAATCAGGAAACGGAAACGATAACTGATACTTCTTTGACGTTGGCTCGTGGGTTCCAACGAGCCGAGCCGCATGCAGAATTGAAACAAGATTTCATTCTGGCGACTCCGGAGGAATGCGCGGAGGCGAGGAAGAGAACCATGCCCGCGCTAGCGTAACAAGCTAGGGTCTGTTAGGAAGAACGCGACAAACCTGTAATTTTACCTGTGCGACGGAAAGGTATTTATACGAGGCTCATCTCTGATTTTGTATGAAATTGTAGTTGGTATTCAAGAAGAACTAGGCTTTACCTGTGAAAGAGGGAGAAAAGGAGAGCATATTTCATCTAATTCATAAAGTGGTACCAATAATACCGAACCAAGGAAGAGATCCTCGAGGGATTCGTTGCAGCCGAGGTCCGTCATCACAAGAACGCCAAACTGGCTCCATGACTTTCGAATGGTGTTAGCTCTGCTGTGTAAATCTGGTTCATAGGGAATGGAAGAGAGTATTAGAAAGGCACGGAAACGCAGAACAGTACTTGAAGTGTCGGCAGGGTATGAATCATGGGTCAAATCTGTAATGTCGGGTAAATGCATTGCCATCATGAATATATCTAGAAATGCACTTCGAGGGGTACCGGATTGAAGACGGATAGTTTACTCAAAAGCCGTCCTGCATGTGATCGAAGCTTCTGTATTAAATCATCACTAAGAATTTCGAAGGGCAGCGCTTGGGGTACAAAGCAGAGACTATGGAATTACTCCTGGTAAAGCTGTGCGAGGATTCGGTACCACTCACCAGCACGTAAGCTCACATCAGGGGGTAATAAGAGTTGATACACTGCGTTATGCCCAGGGTTGACAATATCAACGTCCGGTTCTTCGATTGAATGGTGTGGAGCTTAAGCCCGCTATGAGACTCGGAGACCACCCAGTGTTGAGGTTTCCACCACAGGGATTGCAGTTTTATTACTGGCATCAGTTTTTCAATATTCGACTCTTCGTCTTCGATAGCTACCCTTTAATGACCCTCATAGCCTTAGCCATGGGGTGATAGTAATAGCCATTATGTAACGTCCAATTCTTGATGTTATGGCAGAGTTTGGGCAGGTACTGGTTGGATTGACAGAGAAGGCCGTTAAGTCGCGCGCTGACTCCGGAGTATGCTTTCTATTCGTCATCCCGGTATGTCATCAAAGGCTACTATCACTTACCAGAAATCGCTGAGAAGGATATGTCCTTGTAAAGAAGGAACTTCTATCGCTGAGATGCCCATGGACTCTGCAAATATCGCGCAAATTTCGGAGTACTGATCCCTGCTGAATATACTGGCTAAGGATTATCAAGAAGGCGCAACCTGGGCTGCAGTGTTAAAGGAATATCAGAGCGCCCTTCAAGCAAACGAATCTCTTTTACGGACTATTGCTACTGCATGTGCAGCTTTGAAATATTAGGCCTGGCTTCTGCGTCTGTGGACAAGTAGCACGCCAGCCACATCTTGGAGTTGAGAAAGACTGGGTCGCGGGGTACCCCAAATGAGGGCATCATCTTCATGGACGTCTCTGTTAAAATTACATACACAAAGATAATTACATATGCACGCACTTAGCTCTCCTTTGCGAATGCAACCATCCAGAATCCTGGCACCTTGCTCACCCTCCATGTAAATTCAGCCTCCCACTCATCCAGCCACACCTCACAGGCAGTGCACCTCAGTCCTAGCGTCTCCCGAGCCCTTCTCCAGACACTTCCCCCATCGACAAGCTTCTCCGGGTGTCCCTCCAGGTCGAACGCGACAGTCGCCCAGAGTTCTGTCCAGACTTCACAAGGATTGGCCATGGGTTTGGCGCCGACTTGGTCTTTTGTTCCTTCCCAGTGACGAGAAATGGGATCGCGGTACCGCAGAGCAGTAGAGAGGGCGGTCATCCAAGAATAATGGTATAGGATCTAGAGATCGTGAGCACAATTTGATGACGAGAAAGGGCTACACGACTCACCCAAGGCGCCAGATACGCAGCGTCCAGCGACCGTACGACTTCGTCAGCAGAGAGGGCAATAGCATGCTTAGCTGCCTCGTCGACGAGAAATTGGTCCTTCCATCTGAGCGCCGCACTCAGGATTGGAAGCGAGTGAGCAGGTATCAAAGGGCGAAGCGCGTTTTTGCAGGAGCTAATGGCAGCATATACTCGATATTTGTGGGCCGCTTCGGCAAGTGGGAGGAGAACAGAAAACATAAGCTCGGCGAGGTCCGGCTGTGGCTCATTATACAAGAATTTGAACAAAAGTTCGAGTATCCTGGACGATTCAGGAAGGGGATCATCTTGAAGGGGGATGTGAGAATTGAGGGTGAGATTGATGCGGTGTAGCCGGAAGTGAGTGCCATCGGACGAGTATATGGATGTGTCGGCGTCTGGGAACGAGACTATGGGAGGATTAGACTCTGTCGATGCCAGACAACGGTGCACTTACATCTGGGCGAGTTCATCGAGGTGGTAGCTGGCGAGGGGCCGGTCATCAAAAGGTCAAGTCGCCGGATGTATGGCACAGCCACAATATTTTCTTTCTTTCGCAGCGCTCATTTGGCTGTCGCTTCATTCATCGTAACCGGAAGAGCGAGTCCATGTTCACATTGAACTCTTTCCATCTCTTCTTGGGTGACTGCCGTACTTCGATCCATGAGGATTCGACCTTGGATTCGCCAACGCGCGGTCGTTTCGCCAATGTTACCGGACGAAGGACTGCTGAGAACCATTCGCGTCTTAAGACTTGGGACTGATTGGATCTGTGTGTGTCCTTCGCTCGTTGAAATAGTGCCTCTGTACTTAACCGGGGAAATCCTTCAGAATTCGACTTCGCACGTGTGCAGCTACTGGAAATTTTTGGGAAATTTCTGACAATGGTGAGCATATATTCAAGCATACCTTGAGAAATTCAATCTGTTTATCGTATTCATCATACAGGTCTAATTATCGAGAATGTCATGCCCAAGGAAGGGTTTGGATGAATCGACTCGCTAACAACTATGATACGGCCTCAAACCTCTTACAAGGGCTGTCGATATGTGCTGTCACAGTGACTGTTTACCCATCCTTGGCCTCCTAGTGTTAACAGGACACGACAGAACCGGACGGCAAGAGGAAGATCAAACATCTCGAGGATAAGCTGTCAACTGGGAAGACTGAAGCCGAAGATGGGCGGTTGGGGAGTCTTCTGCAGCTAGCGCAGTCTTTGCAGACTTTGATGGCAAGATTGAGCTGGGACATGTCGAGAGACAGGCGTCTCTGTTGAGGCCTCTTTTCTAATGCGACGTCTCAGGTAAGCAAGTACGAGGCGTGTCCTGTAAATATTCTAAGTGTTTTCTTTTCAGGAACATCACAGTTAAGAATATGGACGCTAGCTATCAGAGGTCAACCGCCAAGCCTGGAGCCAGAATGATGAGGGCTACCCGTAACGAAGATTGACAATATTCCATTGGGTAAGCGGATCTCTAGTATTTGTATTCACTTTTTCATCCGACTGATTTGTTCGTGAATCATGTAAGAATCGGCTCAAACGTTTTGAACGACGATATCTTTGCGACCGTCCCTGAAATTGAGTGCGAGCTATATACGCCATCGACGGTCGGAAGTCAATGTGGTATAGATGATCCCAGTCGTCCTCCACTAGATGGCGAACCTGCTGCCTACTATATCATCCGACTCATCAACCTGACGCGTATGTGAATATTCCTCCAGTTTTACAACCACGCCTTGGCCCGATTTGAGGACGTGATCGAAATACGGTGAGATCTAAATCGTCTCGGGGTGCATGAGTGACTTGCTCAATACGTGTCGGTCTTTCAAGGGTTCAGATCTTACTTATTCTTTCATCTCCCGCCTTTCATTCCATTTCTTCTCTGCTGTCTAGGACGCGTGAAGCCCTTCGACGCGACGGTCATGGTACAGTCAACGATCGAGGAAAGATCGGAGGGTATATAACCAACCATGGATCGGTTAATCCTCTTTATCACATACCACAGTCATGTTTCTTAACTGCGCATATCTCATAATTTATACCCTAGCAATTGCTTGGTTCGCACCGTCGCTTGGCGAGCTCTTACCCACCACCGACATCAGTTGGAGGTGGCTAGACGCTGTCATCGCCGACGTTGGGATATTGGGGCACAGCAGCATCTGGATGGAGCTCGGCGATACCTTCATCCAAGGCGTTGTCAATGTTTTCGAGCCCGGTGTATGGCAGCCCATCGACCTGGTCACGGTCCTGACGACGGACAGCCCACCGAACGAAGGCGACGACATGGACGTTCCCGACGATACTCCTCCCCAAGGTATCATCCGGCAGCTTCTCGAACCCATAGTTGCTGTTGTCAAAGCGACCCTTCCAGCAACGACATCCGTGGACGACACGGTCACGCTGGTTTCTGTCCATCCTCGGCCGACGCAGTTTCCCGCCAGTGTCGCCCGAGTTAGCTCCCGCGTTTGGTCGTCTTCCTTCCCTGGTCCAGTTGCATCAGTATCGCTCTTCACCATCGTCATTGCCATCTTGGTAGGCTTTGTTATGGGTTTCTTCGCCCGTAGTGTTTCCCTTTCCGCCGGCTGGGACAATCTCCCCACTCTCTTCGTCGAAGTTTGCAGCACCTCCGAAACGGTCACGTCCTGTGCCATCGATTCTGTTGTCTCAAGCACAGTGGAAGCGCATTCGGGCGGTCAAATTCAACACGGTGAGATGGTCATAGAGGATACCCCAGTCCCGGAACGGGCAAAACGTGGCGACAACCTCGAGGTGAGTTTCATGTACCATTTTGCAGACCATATTTTCTCATTTTTCTCACTGCAGGCAACGTACGATACGGCATCAATCACATCTGGAAACGCTTCATCCAGCGATGCCGTTCAACCGTTGAGGACATCCGTCGGCGTTCAATCTATATCGGATGTACGGGAGGTCAAGGTGGGCGTGACTTAGGCTTTTGATGGGGGGGACTAACATTGCGTCTCAAAGGACGTTGCCATTGGTACGGAGCCTGTCTCAAGGACGTCTGTCGGGGTTCAGCGCGAATTTGCGCCCGAGGAATCAAAAGTAAGCGTGTGTAGTCCACTCTAAGATGCATCTACTAATATTGCGCTTCTGAAAGGATGTTTCCGTTGGTAGCGACCCGGTATCAAGGATGTCTGTCGGCATTCAATGTGCATTGGCACCCGAGGAAACGGAGGTAAGCGTGTCATCCCTACAACTTTGGTGCACCGATTGACATTGGGCGTCTCATAGGTTACTTCCGTTCCTAGCGAGAGTCAGGGCAGTCTTTACGCCACAGCCGCGGAGGGGGATTCATCACCCCAGATTACAGACGGTCCAGATGTCTCATCGTTTCCAACCGTCAGTAGCAACAATGTGAGTGCAACACAGAATACATCTATGGTGGTTACTCAGCTCCGTGTTCTCAGAACATATATATGTTAGCTGCCACGATGTCGTTCCCCTCGGTTGACGACCTTGCGAACGTAAGCGAGTTTGAGCGTTTGCGTCAAGACGTCCGAGGATTTGGTTCTGAGTCAGAGGCTGATCGTGATATGGTATGTCTTTGAACTGCTCTCCGGGATGAGTACTAACATGGTACGGCTTACAGAGAGTGGAACCGACCCTTCCTGCAACGGAGCTTGGAGTGTCGCCCTCGAACTTGACCTCGGCCCCGGCTTCGCCAAGACAAGTTCAGGTTAAACCCCTGGAAATTTTTTGTGAGCGTTGGGGGTCAGATACAAAGGTGAGCTCCCAACATAAAGCACCCCCATATCCACGAATACTTACTATACAATTTCCAGCACGTTTGGGCACGAGAATTTTGGTACCGGGTGCTGAGGAGCGAGGAATTGGTGAAAGCCGTATATGAAATGATGTTCCCTCCTGACGAGGGTGCCACCGATGAGCACAAGTATGAGCAGGAGTTGGGAGAAGGGCTAGTGAGCATTCTCAGTTACATTCTTTGGTGTCCCTGCTGACAGTTAATGTGTGCAGGTACGCTTGTCTGCATTACGTTTGTCGGAGCATGCGACGAATCCGATTCTGCGGCTTCCGTACAACGTCCTTTCAGAGGACCCAGACGTAATGATTCGGTGTTCGTGTCAGCGGAGGCCAACGAGACGGCAACATCTTCATCAGCCCCACTCGGGAGTCGCTCCCCTTCTCCGTTCGTGCGCCCTTCGAACCCTCAGGCGCGATTCTCCGAATCGTCATCATCTGAGGCGTTGGTGGCTGCGCCTACTACCCAGAATGGTCTCCCTTCGCCATCGAGGACCCCGGCCGCTGGCAGGAGAAGGCCAGCAATCACTCAGGTGACAAACACTCCCCGCGGTGTCCAAACGACGCCATTCCGGACTCCGATCAAGGTTCGACGAGGTCAAGGAGTTCAGAATGGGGTACCCACACCGCCCCCCTCCCTGCGACCGAATCTGGGCAAATTCGCGAGTCGTTTCCCTCTCGTAGCGCCGACAGCGCGCTTCAAGGAAGAAAGCGACTCACCCACCCGTCCAGCTCGCCGTTGTGTGAGTCTTCATTTTGCTGACTGTATTTTCGCAATTCTAATTTTATTCTCAGGCTCCTTCCTCTAAGTTCCCTCGATGGAGAGGCTAAATTGATACTTTAGCGAACGCACGGAGATGACGAGGATGTCAGTCACGCACACACATACTACGTTGCCACGTTGGGACCCAAGGGACGATCAGCGGTGCATCGGGGTCGACGGGCTCTGGTGCATGCGGCTGGTCACCGTGGGAGGATTGGTTCGCTGACGAGCTTACTGGTCCTTCCTCTATCCCTGGTAGATGAGGGTCATTAGAGACGGTGGTGGTCGACGGGCCATCACCGTTCTCTGATGGACCTCGGAGGGACCGTTGACTGCCGAGGGTAGTTGACGAGTTCTGTTCCGCTATACCCTTTCCCAATGCGTGCACGACAGACTATTACATCCTTCGACATCCTCGTTGTCTCCAACGTCTCCTTGGTTTTCGGTTTTGCATCGTCATCATTGGTCTTTGGTTCACCTTTCAGGACATCCGCGCGGCATTGCTCTCGGTCGATATTCTATCCTTCTCCAGCCTATATCATTATTCTTATTTATTACATTTCTACTCCGTATACTCTTTTCTCTCCAGTCTCTTCGGTCTTCTCTCTTTCTTTTACCTCAAACATCACAGCCTATACCTCGCCAATCTGCATATTTCTTTTGAGGTCAGCCTATCATCATCACATTCCTATACCCATATTTCTTCGGGATTTTCTTGATGTATCCTTTTCTTTTTGGTCTTTTCTGTCTTTCCTCAAACACACCAGTCTATACCTCGCCAGCTTGCATATCTTTTCTTCGAGGTCAACCTATCATGATCGCATTTCTATTCCCATATTTCCTCGTGGTCTCTAGGTTTTCTTTGGTCTTTACTTCTGGCTGTTGCGATTATTATCTCTCTTTTTGTCATCAACTATGTGATAAGTTCCAACGCGTGCTAGATTGGCCTTCGACCACTTTTACATTTGTTTCAAGACTTTGAGTACACCTACGCTTTCTAACCATTTAACCAGGTAATTCCTCTCTCAACAGTCAGTGGTAATCTTGAAGCCCTCTAACAGGACAAACTCTCCTTACATACTTGCATTAAGTAAGTCATGAAAATGAATCATATTTATGTGCGGTAGTTGGTATCAGAACCGTATAAATGTACATAGCATAGAGCAAAGCAAGATAGTTGACCGAAAGCAATTGAACACAAGAGCGAGACCGATAGCGATGGATAACACGAAAGCAAACGATAGCAACAATAAGAAAGAAGATAAAACAAGAGGGCTTAAACTGCAACGGCAGAACGAGCGGAGCGCTCGAGACTTTCCACCCTCCTTTGAAGTTCACGCTCACGAGCCTGTGATTCCTGGAGAGCAGCTGCTGTTTCACGACGACCCTCCTCAGCTTCACGATAACGTTCCTCAGTTCGACGGCGGCCTTCAGCATCTTCGTGAAGTGCCTGAGGGTCCTATCAGAGAGATCTGGTCACGAAGTCGTAAAAATGCTCACCTGTTTCTTTTCAGCCCACTCTCCATCCTCAGCAGGTATTTCCGCTTCCCACTGTGCCTTTATCGTCTCCGGGGACCTTGCTATATTTACAGATTCGCCTTTCCCCAGAACCACCCTTCTCCTGTAGCCAGAATATGTGCACTGGCGTTCAGCCTGCGTAAATGGGCGTACATGTGGCCGCGCCTCTATTTCAAGGATCCTCCAAATGGTATAGGGCGTACCAATAACACTGCGCAAAAATGTAGTGGTACTTGCGGGGTGTTTCTCGAAGTGGTCCGGAGGAGATGTGAAAATCGTTCAAGGGTGACCTTGATTTGTGACTGGGTGAGGTCCATCGTCATGAGAATGTCGAATTGGCAATTCCGACCCAGCTCTTTTGCGATGGCGCTTCTGTTTCGTAAGATAATGAGCCTGTCGAGAGCATTGGGAGGGTCGCCCTTGCTGATTCTCTTGAATTTGGCGCCAGTGCGTTGGATATGACTCTGTGTGGCCCACTGTTGCTCAGCGGGTAAGGCTCTGGACTCGGGCTCTGCGATTAACTTCGAGTCGGTTGAGTCGGTCGCCTCTTCGATAATTTCTTCGCTCTGATGCTTAGCTATATCAGCCAGCAGCCCATCCTGTCCTCCAGTGTATTCCTTCGTATCGTCCATCAACCGGTCTACCAGGAGTAGCGCCGTCCGCTCAGCTCCAACCGACTCCTTCAACGTCACAAGCAGAAACTCGTGCTCCCAGGCACTGCCTTTCCTGCATTTGCAGTATTCGACTTGAGTAACGATGATGTTGCCGAGGCCATCTTTGAGGAATGGGAGGTTCTCTTTCAGAGAGCTGAGCAGCAACGAGGCGTTGGTTACGTCCGTGGTCTTTGAAAAGACACGCATCTCTGGGTTGTCTCTCGGCATGATGAAGCGAAGAAGGACATATAATGGTCGGACGAGCCACTGGAAGGGCATCGCGTCGCTGAATTGTCTTTAATGCAGAGGGAGCGCTCAGAGGTCATGTATCCTTGAGGCAGAAAGGCGGCCATGTGGCCTACTGAGGTTAAGAGTTTCAATGTGATCTGATAACCTTGAAACTTGCTTGCTAATATAAAAACGGAAACCTTGAACCATAGTTGAAGTTTGATTTCATCAACAGTGGAGACAGCGAAGGCTAACGTGAAGGCGCATCTAGTACATGCTTCAGTACCAACGAGGAAGCCAAAGAGTAAATTAATACGTCTGGTCTATCACCGGAGTTTGGAGCCTGAAGCTTTCATAGAATCATCTTGATTTAGATTCATGAGCAGCCGGTTTCCATTCAATACAATGAATGGGAATGTGTACTACCGCAGTTGAACCGGTGACTCTCAAAATTGCGAGGGAAACAATTGGATCACAGTTTATCTTTTGACCCAGGCTTTCGGCCATAACAAGATCTGTGGGCTTTATCATTGTATAAAGTCGGAAATCCCGACTTAGAGAAGACTTGCACTCATTTTGCTGTGCTCCAATGGGTGGGCCATGATCCCGGCCCGAAATAGCCGCTTAAGTGTATCCACAAGATCGAATCAGAATCACAGATGCCGCCTGATTTTGGCGCATACGTGCATAATAATCCTTCAGTATATCCTATTGAGGAACTTCCCAGATTTTGACTAGGGAAAAATTCAGCATCTGGGATTCTGATTTTATTTTGACTCACCCCAAATGGTCCGAGCTACGGCACAGTCAGGGCCATGGACCCGGCCGTTCCTTACAAGTTACTGGGTCCTTGTGCCGGTACCAATACCAATACCACCCAATTTGTCGTTACAGTAACCAGCGCAAGGTCCCAATCAGGTGTGGTAATCAGCTACGCCCAGGACTGGCAAGCCATGTGCTGTGACCACAAAGGGCTCGGGCCGGCGGTTCGAAGCACTGGCAAGGACAAGGTAAGAAATCAATAGATCGATGGGAGCCAGACGATGGGAGATAGGCCACTGGCAGCTAGTCGTTATCGATTCTCAGAGTCTCCAAGTCCTTGAGAATGCGGAAGCTAGATGCCTGTGCTCCCGCAAAGTACCCAAGAAGCCATGGATACTGCGCCCGGGGCTATTGATTCTCCTTCAGTGATTTGTAGTCCAGAAATGCTACGCGGGAGAAGCAGAGATAGAGACTTCATTGTATAGCGGCAAGCAGACTGAGCGCCGAGGGCAAGGATAAGGGCCTGTAGTAGACTTGTAGTATGCACCGGGCCCGGGGATTCAAAGAATAGAAAAGCGAACATTTTGCTCGTCGTCAGCACTGTTGATGCTAGTGAAGGCGTGAAAAGAGTAAAATGACTGACGGAAATGCCCTAACGCCGCAGGTAGAGGCCGGTATATCTTTGGTGTGGCCTGCAATAGGAAATCAGATCGAGTCCAATTTCCCAAAAGTTGGATATTTTGTGAGAACTTCGCAAACTGGGTGATTTTGTCCGATTTCGCTCCTAGGTTATGACCCAAATTTTCGCGTCGGGGCTGACGGGTCGCCAGATAGGCCTCCTGACGCTGCCCGCCCTCACGGCGATGCGGCGGAGGCCTCAAATTTTGGAGTTCAGCCACAGGGGGGGGGGGGGGGGAGGCAAATGTCTGCATTTTACCGATGAGGCTATTGCAACAAGGGCTAGCCAATCAGACGTAGTCTTAAATAAGAGATCAAAGCGTGTAAGAGAATAATCTTCCGATTGGTAACTTCGATCCGAAGGATTTTCATCTGCGGTAGTGGAAAGGGATAGAACAGATCAAGGTGAGGGAGAAGCAGAGATACGAGGCCGGGAATTTAGGAAGCGATACAAATCTAAATCTGGAAATCTGTGAAAGTACCAACAACGGGTGTAAGCGCCCACGCAAACTGGAACTTGATTGTTTTACACGACTCGCGAGCAATATCACGCATAGAATTGTATAGCGCAGATGTTGTGTGGCGCCATTACCAAAGAGTTGGACAACATCGCGACCGGTGTTGTTAAATCAGATCGAATATCAATCCAGAATAGCGTGGAAACAGAGCCGGAAGCGCGCGCTTGAACACTCACACAATGCGGGGTAGGCTGGCGAACTCTTCGGCTTCGATCTCGAGAGAGGTCCGTTAGGGTGTGCAACATACATAGGCTGTGGGGTGCAGCGAAGACTGACCCAATTTCCAAAATCTTGGTCAGGATGGCAGTCTTCTCAGCGGCGCACAACACTATCGAGGGCAAGGTGTTCCTTTCGATCGATTAATTAATGGCAGTGTCTGTCATCGTCCGCCTATTTCTAGGATTCTAAATGAACGTAACATGAAAGGAAGTAGTTTATCGGACTGATCAATGCCTTCCATCTCAGTGACATAGACCACTATCATGTATAGAACAGGCGAATCTGCGAGGACAATGCATCCAGAACTGTGGGGTTCAGGTGGATGCTGATGACTGACCAAACATTGACAATGACTGTAGGATAATTGGCATCAATTAAAATGTCACCGCCGAAGCAGAGAAACATAAATAAATGAATATCATCATTGTTACAGGCTTCGCTACACTTTGACGATATCGACATGCCGGAAATCAGGCGACGCTGGTGTCTTTAGACAAATCCTAGAACAGACGCATTAGAACAGTGGACGGATAGGCTTGCTCCTAAGGGCAGATGAAGCAGATCGTGCGCACGATGTGACGATTGTTGCCGTCTCTTTATGTGCATGTTCCCAGAATTTCACCCTCGGTGGCAGCGGCACAAGTGTTGTGTATTTCTGGCGGACCCTGGCGTCATCAGGCTCGGAACATGGGTAAGAACAGCAGAACCATTCACCCTAGGCTTGATATAGGGCCCTGACCGACTTCGCACATACGGATAAGCATACGTAGTCACGATTCATCAGAGCAACGACAACCCCTGGTACCAACGATAGGGTCCACATTTGAGATCATGGCTTCAGCGTCTAGCCTGACTGGCATGGATAGCAAGTAGACAAGTCTTAGACCTTGTGTTATGGTTAATTAAATGAGGCCATAGCTTTGGCGATGACTCCTTGGTCTTTATGCCTTTTCAGTGACGGGAGATGGGATCACGGTATCGCAGAGTCACGGAGGTGGTGGTTATCCAAGAGAGGTAACATATGATCTGGAGCTCGAGAGTAACGATTGTCGGCTAGGCGACTCGGCCAACGTGCCGCTATACAGCGTCAAGCGACCGGCAGAGAGAGCGATGGCATGCTTAGTTGCCTCGTCGACGAGTAGTCGGTCATTTCATCTCAGCGCCGCACTCAGAGTTGGAAGCGAGTGAGCAGGTATCAAAGGACGGAGCGCGTTCTTGCAGGAGCTAATGGCAGCATATACTCAATATTTGTGAGCCGCTTCGGAGAAGAACAGCAAACATAAGCTTGGCGAGGTCCGGCTGTGGCTCGTGTCAGGGTCTTGGAACGGGACTATGGGAGGATTAGACTCTGTCGATGCCAGAGATCGGTACACTTACATCTGGGCGAGTTCATCGAGGTAGTGGCTGGCGAGGGGCCGGCCATCAAAAGGTCAAGTTGCCGGATGTATGGCACAGCCACAATATTTTCTTTCTTTCGCAGCGCTCATTTGGCTGTCGCTTCATTCATCGTAACCGGAAGAGCGAGTCCATGTTCACATTGAACTCTTTCCATCTCTTCTTGGATGACTGATGTACTTTGATCCATGGGGATTCGACCTTGAGTCAGCTTTTTTCATGCATAGCACCCAGCAACGCGCGGTCGTTTCGCCAATGTTACCGGACGAAGGGCTGCTGAGATGGTATTGGGCATGGTGTTGTGCATGGTTAGTCTATCTGGCTCGTATTCCGAACGTACGACAGGCAGCCGCCATTCAAAAAACACTCGGCTCTCAGGCTGTACGTACCCAATCGACTGACATTACGGCCCGATATGCAAGCCCTCTAACAAGGAGATCCTCTCCTTATGTGCGTTAGACAATTCATGAATTGTATATAGGAGCAATAGTCGGTAGCAGATCCATAAACTATTAATTAATACATGTACGGTATTTACTAGTACACAGCAAAGCAAGACAGTTGACCGAAAGCAATCGAACACGACAGCAAGACCGATAGCGATGGATAACACGAAAGCAAATGGCAGCAACAATCAAAAGCGAAGACATAACATAAAACGAGACTTAGAGTGTGTTAGCAGAACGGGTGGAGCGCCGAAGGCTTTCCACTTCCCTCTCAAGCTCACGTACACGAGCCTCCGCTTGACGGCGACCTTCAGCATCTTCATTCACTGCCTGGGTGTAGTATCAGAGAGATCTGTTCACCTGAAGTCGTAATTGTGCTCACCTTTTTCTTTTCATCCCACTCCTGGTCCTCAGCAGGTCTTCCCGCCTCCCACTGAGCCTTTATCGTCTCCGGGGACCTCACCGTATCCACAGATTTGCCTTTCCCCAGGACCAAGCGTCTCGAATACGAGCACTGGCGGCCAGCCTCCGCTTTTCTGTCTATGTGTGACTGCGTCTCCAATTCAAGGACGCGCCAGATGGTGTAAGCGTACCAATAGCACTGCGAGAAGATAAAGTGGTACTTTGGTGTGTTTCTGGAAGTGGTTTGGAGGAGATGCACGAATCGCTCGAGAGTGACCTTTTCAGATTGTGACGAAGTGAGATCCATGATCATGAGAACGTCGAACGGGTAATTCTCCATCTCTCTTGCGAAGGCCTCCTTGTTTGGGAAGATGATGAGCCTGTCGAGCGCGTCGGGAGGGTCGCCCTTGGAGAGCTCCTTGACCACGGCAGAGGAATGGATATAACTCGGGGAAGTCCCCTTTAGTGACCCTGGTACTCTAGGAAGCGAGGTCGTCTTCGAGGACTGGGTAGACGGTGCTGATGATGGATTCGAATCGGTCCCTGCCGTGCCGTTCGTTTCCTCGTTCTGACGCCGAGCTATATCAGCCAGCTGCCCATCCCTTGCTCCAGTGTATTCCTCCGCATCGTCCATCAACCGCTCCACCATGAGAAACGCCGACCGCCTAACTCCTACCGCCTCATCTAACGTCACAAACAAAAACTCGTGCTCCCAGGGACTACCTCTGGTATGGCGGCATTTGCAGTATTCGATTTTTGTAACGACTGATGTTGCCGAGGCCGTCTTTGAGGAACGGGAGGGTCTCTTTTAAAGAACTGAGCAACAACGAGGCGTTGGTTACGTCCTTGGCCTTCGAAAAGATGCGCATCTCTGGGTTATCTGTCAGCATGATGAAGCGACGGAGGGTACGAAATAGCTGGGTGAGCCACTGGGGCATCGTGTCGCTGTATCTTTTTTAAAGCAGGCAGAGGTGGTGGTGAGCGTGTCCTTGAGGCAAGAGGGGGCTGCCGGCCCAGGCCACGAGGACTCGTTTTGATTCAACCTTCCAACGTTTGCCACTACAACGTTGTTGAATCCCTAGTTTGGTTTCATTAATAGTGAAAATGCAAAAGCTACTTGCCGCGCGTTCAGTATACGCCTCCAATACGAATATATTGAAGAAGTTGCGCGCTATTGTGGAACTTTTAAAAGGAATTGAAATGATCAGTGCATCTGATTCGTTACCGGAGCTTTGGAAGCTTTCATAGAAGAATCGTCTTTGTTGGTGCCATTGATTCATGAGTACTTGAAAGGAAGCTCCCTTCAATACAGTTATATATGAACGGGCATATAGTCACAGGTCGATAAGTATTGAACCGGTGACTGTCGAAAGCTGCAAGGGAAAAAATTGGAATAGAGATTGTCATTTGATCCATACATTGGACCACAGCAAATCCCGGGGCCCAGCTCAGTCAAAACTTGGACAATTTTTTTGCCATTTTGCTGTGGTCCAAGGTGTCCATGTCCACTTTTAAGAGTTTAGAGTCTGGCGTGGGAATTATCTGCCGAGGTACCGGCCCGACATAGCCGCTCATGCGTACAGTATGAGTCCTTAGCTAGACGACGGGAGACAGACCGCTATCAGGTAGCTATCGATTCTCCCCAAGTCTACAGGTCCTTGAGAATACAGAAACTACGCCTGTGGTCCAGCCTGAGATCTAGAGTGTCCAAGAAGCGTGTATACAATGCCCGGTGGAGTGATGTGTAACCCAAAAAAGCTACACAGTGGGAGAAGCAGAAATAGAGACTTCCTCGTAGAGCCGGATCTTGATCACAAGCAGACCGAGCACCAAAGAAAGAACAAGGGCAAGCTGTAGTATGTACCAAGGCAGAAAAGCGCCAGCTTGAAGCTTGGTCGTCGTCAGCAGGGCCTGTCTCATGTCTTATCGCTCTTAGCAAACTTTCCTTTATATCACATCTATCACTAACGCCGCAAGCGGAGATGAGTACATCTTTGGAGTGGCTTACAATACGCAATACCCTTACGAATTTTCTATTTTAAACCTTGAAGTAGGCTGAACATTTGCTCAAGACACTGATTAGAACGGTCGACGAGGTCACAGGCGGCCTCAAGGACTAGCCAATCAGAAATAAGAGATCAAGGTGTAATGATTAAATGATGCTCAGATGAGTACAAACGAAGTCGGTCCGAAGGATTTTCGACTGCGGCAGTGGAAAGAGATCAAACTAAGTACCGTCCGATGGCGTTGGTGGATGACTACGCCAGGTCAAATCAGTGAACAGCTGAAGAAAGTTCAATAGTTCAAATCTCAGATAGGTGACATAAACGAGTCGATCGTAGGTGCCAGTGGAAATGAAGTGCAAAGAGGGGAAGTAGAGATACGAAGCCAGGGGTGCAATACGAATCTAAATCCGAAAATCGGTGAAACGCTTGTGGCGATGGCTTGATAGGCACACTATATCAGCCTACCAACAACAGCCTATTGAAGCCGTCTTATAGCAGCTTTGGTTTTGGACAGTGGTGTCTCGGGCTACGCCAACACAAAATGGGTGTGCTACACTAGTATTATGACGCGTAGTATCGCATAACCCAGATGCTGCGTAGGATCCCAGACGAGAAACCGGTATCAAAGAGTCAGACCATGGAAGATGTTGTTAGATCAGATCCCATATCCAGAATGTCGTGAAGACAGAATCGGAAGCGCGCGCCTAGACACTCACGTTAGGCTAGCTACCTCTTGGTTCCGGTTATCGTCTAAGGCGTGCAGCATCAATGGGTCGTGTGGCGCAGAGAAGGATATATACGGATTATCCTGACCTCAAGCTTTGTTCAATGGAGATATATGAGGGTGGTCTTCTCAATGACACACAAAGCTCTGTCGAGGGCAAGGCGCTACTTTCGATTAATTAATTCCAGCGTCTATCATCGCATCCCTATTTCTAGTATATCCAATGAATAGAAGATTAAAGAAGGCGGTCTGCTGAACTGATGAACATTCACCACGGTGTCATAAAATGCCGTCGGTGTACGAACGTCGGAGCAAGCGAATCTGCGAGGATAACTGTGGCGAGTTGATCAAACCCTAGAACGATGTGGCGTTAACTGAATACTCCTCTTCACCGCCGATGCAGAGAAACAACATACGAATGAACATCGTTATCATTACAGGTGTCGCTACACTTTGGCGATATCAACAACCCGGAGTATCAGGCGACGCTAATTTGCCAAGGTAAAACCTAGAATGGAATGTGTGTATTAGAAGAGTGCTCACGGCTGGAGAAAATCTTTGTTCCCAGGGGAGATGAAGTAAAGTGTTCAGGCACGGACACCAGGGTCTGATTTACGTGCATGACAATGGAACCAAGAACTCAACCAGAGCGATAGCAGCACAGATATTGTGCAAGTCATATAGCAGACTTGGCATCATGAAGCTCGAACTACACGCTAAGAGCTCCCAAAACGCTCGCCGCCATATACCACATGCTTGGATGGATTCGCACCCAGGCTGACACGGATAAGCATCCCCGATATGTAGTCATGGCAAACGGAATTCCGGGTACGCGTAATTGGCGACAGCCGCAGCTGAGGTTGAGGCTTCAGGATCGACCGTGAGCTGTATCAATAATGAGCGTCAGACCTTGTATGATATAGCAATTACTTGCGACAAAGGGATCGAAGAGACTATCTGGAGCAGATCTGCGGCTGGGGCATCGTTTGCTACCGTAATTTTGACACCCAAACAAAACCATGACCATGGAATGAAAGAAATACAGTTAACAGTTTAGATATGCTTACTTTCCCAGGAATTTCGCGCAGATATTAGACCGCCTGTACGCGCTTTCGAAAACAGTGCTGTAACGTTTGGTGAGACGTCGCTGCAGCGCTGAGAATCCTGAGCTTCGTGTTGGCGGCATCTGGGAACAGGACTGTGAGTGGATCAGACTCAGTCAGTACCAGACAAGGGTGTACCTTTGCATCTGGACGAGCTCATCGTGGTGATTGGTGAGGGACCGGCTATCAAAGTTCAAGTTGCCGGACGTGGAGCACAGCCACTCAGCTTTTCCCGACGCTCGGCACTTCCCCGATTCTTTCCGAAGGATGAGGAAACGACAGAGGGTTATAGAAAAACGTAACTGGTCATGAGTAGTGCCAAACTGTCTGGACAGGGGCTATACTCCGGGTTAGCTTACAAATCTGTAGTGATTGGCGAGCATCCGGGACGCTTCGGCTACTATGCCGGCTGATTGCCATTGTGGCTGTCTTTCCGACTTCTCCCTATTGGTCTGTATCATTCTCATTGCTAACTCATCAAAACCGAGCTCGACGTCTTTTTTGTACCAGGACTGACCGGGACCGACGACTCCTCACAAAACCCTTCTCACTCTGAGCGCCAGAATTTCTGGTATGAGGATTCAACTTTCAAATCCATTATTACCGCTTGGTGCTCACAAGGGAAACAACCTCCACCCATTGACGATGCTGTAGCTGTTACGATTTTCCACTTATCTTATCTTATCGGCCAGCGCTTATCTATAATCTTATCTTATCTCAAGCGCCTATCATCGTAACCACGACTATAACGGACCGCATCAGCAATTGTACTATGGACAACTACGGCTTGCGACCAACGCTCGCCCTTCTCATGTTTTCCCTTGTATTCCGCACGACAACCACGGACAACTATTCTATTCATAGCACAGGACTTTTCGTATATAAGTAGCGTAGCTCTCGCTGTATATTCCCCAGCTTCGAGCTAAAGTTTAATCACACCGAACTTAGCTAGTCGACTCAGCCTCAGACTAAGACCTTAGTCCGACGCTCTTAGTAGCCATTCAGTACAGAGACTCCTTGGGTGACTGTTCGAACGCGAAACAGCCCTCGGTTTACTCTTGTTTGGTTTACCCGGAGTTCGGGTCTAACAATTAGCTCGAAGCTTTCCATTCCCTTTCTCTAAGCAGCCACCATTGCTTTTTGAAACCGAATGCCCGCATCATTCACCAGCACCGGAATCATCACCGCCTTCTTCCTGACACTCTTTGTCGGGATCCCCGCCCTCTCATACCTTATCTATCGGTCCAGGTGGCCGATCGTTTTCTGGTACCACACCCAACGCAACCGTCTCCAGCGTTGGACGGACCGCACCTTCCGTGCCCCCTGTCTCCCAGCTGTCCCGTTCTATCCATCCCCCTACGGTCTTCAGCGCTATGGCACCACCCAGCCCGACAGATCCGTCACGTCCTTCCCCTCATCGCTCGCGTCCGTACAGCATCCCGAAAGTCGGGAAACTCCTGCGGTCGCTCCGATCCAAGAAATCGAAATCGACATTGGCGAGCAAGGACACAGCGTCCTTGTTCACGACTCCCCCGTCACTGGCACCCTCGACATCTCTGTCCCTGCTGTACTCCCTGCCTCCTCTACCGCCGACACCGCCTCTACCGCACCACTCCCTACCGGAGGAATGGCTAGAGTCCGAGACTCCCTCGATCTATACGAGGTCGCAGCCTCCAGCGGCACCGAACTCCCCGGCAACCCCTCCGACGACGAAAGCGAGCCCTACGTCCCTCAGAGTCCCACCCAGTCTGAGTTCGAGACCTACATCCGTGACCGCCAGACACGCCCCGATTCCCCTACCATCCCTCTCGCCATCCTCGATCAGGCGCGCCCAATCACCCTTCAGCCCGGATCTTCCATCTGGGCAGAGGCAAGCAGAGAAAGGGAAAGACTCGCCGAGGACGAGCTCCTCCGACTCCGGGGCGTCCAGGTCGACGTCCAGACCGGCCCCACTCCCCGCCCGTGGCACCTCGAACCCCTCTGGCCGCATGAACGAGCCATTACCATCCAGCGCCTCCATAACCTCGGAATCCACAATCAGCAGCAATACAACGAGTGGCAGTACCGACAGCGAGTCCAGCACGACGCCCGCCAAGCTACTAGCACGCGCCTACCGGGAGAGGATGAAGAAGACCACCGAAGGCGGCTCCATTGGAATCGCCTCCGGAACATCAGCCGCGAGGACGAGGACTGGTACGCCCAGGATGAGGCAAGAAGGTGGAGAGAGCGCTGGCAGAGGGGCCAGTGGGTCGACACACGACTTGGCGCGAACTACGCACCTCCCCCCCTCGATCAGGACGAGCGGCTTATCTACGGTAACCGCTTCAGTTCACAATTTGAGTCCCGACGACAGGAGCATATCCGACAAGGCGCCCGGGATATCACCCACGAGCAGCATAGCGCCATCAGTCAGCGCGCTGTCGCTCGAGGTCCAGCAGATCCGCGATCCATGGGAACGCGAATACACGCGGATCTTTATAGGTCACTTATCGGCCCTTACGGAGGACCCGACCTTCCTCGCCTCGAAGATGGGGAGATTGATGAACAGCCTGAGGCTAGCGGATCCGGAGCGGGAGGATATTATTGAATACTGTGCTACAGAGCGGGCCATGTATGATTTTAATATTAAGCACCCAGATCGTCCTTACGCAGAACCCGAGGATTACCAACCACGGAACCCCCCAAAACCGCTCCCCCTATCCCCGCCACCACGATCCCACGTGCCGAGAAGCCGGAAAGGCAAAAGCCGAATGTTCGCAGGAGCCGGACCGGAGGACGCAGAAACCTCAAACGCCGGCGGAAATCAGCCGCCCGTTGTCCCAACCTGGACAGGCTATGATGGAGCCATCAAAGGCTCCCCACCTCCAGGACGACACACTAGTCCCCTCGCCCGAGACCCCGACAGCTGGTCGCTTCCTCGGGGGCCGGGAAAGTACCACGACCCCGACGACCCCCTCCCTAACCCGGTCGGGCAAATGGCTGAAGACGCGCCCTGGATGGGGTGCAAGCCGGATCTGATGCGGAAGCCCGCCGTCTTCAAAGGTGAGGCTGACGACATCGACCGCTTCCTTACCCACTGCGAAATGTATTTCCAAATGCATGATCCTTACATGTATGCCAGCCCCTTCCGAGTCGGCTTCGCCGCCTCTTACTTCACCGGCAAGGCAGAGGAATGGTGGATCATGATCCTTGCGGAACGACGAAGCCACTCCCGCAACAAGTTCCGTCTTCCCAGCTGGGACGACTTCTGCCAAATGATTCGCGACAAGTTCCGCGATCACGCCGTAGAAGAAATCCACCAACAGAAGATGTACGACCTCCGCCTCGGCAAAGGCCTCGCCGATGACTATTTCCAGGCCATTGAGAAGGAGGCCAAGAAAGCAGGACTCCGAGGTGACACGAGTGCCTGAGGCCATATGGTCGCCGCCGTCAAAAGGGGCATCCCCGACTCCTATACCAAAATCATTTATGATATTGGAGTCGGCATGCCCAAAACCTACGACGATTGGAAGGCCCGGGTCACCACCATGAACGAGGCCCGCCAGCGCAAGGCCATCGAAGACGGCCTTGGTCGCCCTGGTCCCTTCGTCCCCAGGAACAACAACCCCGCCACGAACGCTAACAAAGCAAGTAGTGGCACGACAAGTTCCTCTGGAGACAAGAAGACAGGTACCGGCACCACCTACGGCGGCCGAGGACAAGCAATGGACATCGATGCGCTCAGGTCGGAAGGGAAGTGTTTCAGATGCAAGCAGAAAGGACATATTAGCAAGAATTGCCCGTTACAAAGCTGGAATAAGGACAAGAAGAAGGAGGAGAATCGGGCCGTAACGACGGAACCCGCCACCGAATCCAAAGTGGAGGAGGTAAAAGATGGCGCCGAGAAGTAAAAGGTTCTACTTGCTCGGCGAAGGACTCATCTGGTACGAAGAACAATATCGCTGGTCGGACTCATAATACTTCTGTAGTTACACCCCATGTTGATACAAAATACGTGCAGTCGAATATACCCGTTTTAACTGTTCCAAGTCCGGATAATCAAGAACCTAGAAAACCAACGACATCCGAGCCCGCTGTGGGGGAAGGGACATGCCAGGTAGCGCTGGAGCCTTCAAAACGAGTATTAGGACTCGGGTCAGACTCAAGTAGACGGGACGCCCTCGGGCCTCTGAAGTCGAAAGAGTCAGCGCCTTCCTTGAAGGCCAAGACACTCCCCGCAAGGACCAATGCGGAAAATCTCAAGCACCCGCTCAGGGCCAAGTCCACAGAGTCCGACTCTCTGGGGCATGGGGCAGAGAGCCCCAACAAGGTAACCATGGTCGAAGTCCCGGATGAAGAAGATGATACTGCCTTCAGAATTCACCAAGCAAGGCAAGCCAAAAATCACCCATCCCCGACACCAGAGGAGACCCAGCCTCCAGCTGAGAAGGTCCCACCGGGATGGATGAAACCGTTCGAAACTGAATGGACGTGGAGGGCCATCCGAGAGGCCAAAGACGAATCTGCCGCCAGGTCAGTGCTCCTTAACTGGATACACAGGACCAGGGCCGAAGAAGTAGTCGACAATCTCTTGGAAGGACTCCGCCGCGCCCAACGAGCAAATGCGCTTGAATGGCTAGACGAACTTAGGAAGCCTAAGCGCTACCTAATCCGTTCTCAGACCACCTCCAAGCGGGACCTTAAAATCCCACTTAAAGTCGAGACCGCCGATAACCGAACCGTCGACGCCACCGCCCTCCTAGACAGTGGATGTACGGGCAGCTCAATTCACAGCGAGTTTGTCAAAACCCACGACATCCCTGTCTACAAAACCGCTAGTCCCATCCCAATATATAACGCCGACGGTTCTCGAAATAAGGCCGGAGAAATCACTGAGTTCGCAGAACTGAGGCTCACCATTGGTGACCATACCGAAAGGATCGACCTCGCTGTTGTCAACCTTGGTTCCAAAGAGATTTTCCTCGGTCATGACTGGCTCATTCGCCACAACCCACTTATCGACTGGAGCACCGGCAAGATTACCTTTGCCAGATGCCAATGCGCAAAAAATCCCTTTCCCCTACCGGACTCAGATCCTGACGACCGGTGGGATGAAGAGCTCGAAGAAGGCGACCGCATTCTCGCCGTCGACTTCGAAGAAGCCATTGAAATCCGTGCAGTCCATAAGGCAAACGAGCTTGCTGCCAAAGCCAAAGAGGGAAAGGAGAAGAAAACCTTTGAGGAGATGGTCCCAGCCGCGTACCGCGACTTTGCGGACCTTTTCGAAAAGGAAAACTTCGACCAACTCCCCATGCGCAAACCCTGGGACCACGCGATAGAACTTGTCCCTAATGCCAAGAATACTCTCGATTGTAAGGTGTACCCCCTCAATCGCACCAAACAAGAAGAGTTAGACAAGTTCCTTGACGAAAACCTCGCCACGGGTCGTATCCGACCTTCCAAGTCTCCCATGGCCTCCCCCTTCTTCTTCGTTAAAAAGAAGGATGGAAAATTACGTCCCGTACAAGATTACCGCAAGCTTAACGAAATGACCATCAAGAATCGTTACCCCTTGCCCCTCATCGCCGAGCTCATGGACAAGCTAGGAAGTGCCAAGTACTTCACTAAGCTCGACGTGCGATGGGGATACAACAACATTCGCATCAAAAAGGACGACGAGTGGAAGGCTGCATTCAGAACGAACCGTGGCCTGTTCGAACCCACCGTTATGTTCTTCGGCCTTACCAATTCCCCCGCCACGTTCCAATGGATGATGAACGACATCTTCAAGGACCTCATCGCCTCCGGCAAGGTTACCGTATACCTTGACGACATCCTGATCTTTTCAAAGACTCTCGAAGAGCATCGACAGATCACTCGCAAAGTTCTCGCGCTCCTCAGGAAACACAAGCTATTCCTGAAGGCCGAGAAGTGTGAGTTCGAGGTACTAGAAACAGAGTACCTCGGGGTAATAATTAGCGAAGGATCCATCCGCATGGACCAAGTCAAGATCGCTGGAATCACCGAGTGGCCCGTCCCCACCAAAAAGAAAGAGCTTCAATCTTTCTTAGGGTTCACCAACTTCTATCGACGTTTCATCAAGGGCTACAGCGAAATAGTACGCCCAATGACGCGTCTCACTGGAAATGAAGCCTGGACCTGGGGAACCGCGCAGCAGGAGGCCTTCGACAAGCTTAAAGCCCGCCTAGCCCAGGACGTTGTATTAGCAATCCCAACCGAGACCGGGAAGTTCAGAGTGGAAGCAGACGCTAGCGAAGGCGCCATCGGTGCCGTCCTATCCCAGGAGCAGGAAGGAAAATGGAGACCAGTCGCGTTCTTGTCAAAAGCTTTAACAGCCACAGAACGCAACTACGAGATTTATGACAAGGAACTACTTGCCATAATGCTCGCCCTCGAGGAATGGAGACACTACCTCATGGGCGCAGCAATCGACATTGAAATCTGGACGGACCACCAGAACCTCCAGTATTTCCGAAAGCCTCAGAAACTTAATCGCAGACAAGCACGATGGGTAACTGAACTCGCCGAGTATCATTTCACTCTTCACCACAAACCGGGGACCGCGAACAAAAAGGCAGATCTCCTCTCTCGCCGCGCCGACCACGACCAAGGACACGATGACAATAACGAAGTCATAGTCCTCAAGGCCGAGCACTTCCGGGCATTAATCATGCCCACTACCGACGAATCCCACGAGCGCATCAAGAGCGCAACCCGCGACCACCAGAAATGGGGTCAAGGGATTGCCAAATCGCTCAACCACGAGAAAGGCATCCAAGAAAAGGATGGGCTTCTATACTACGATGAAAGGATATACGTGCCCTGCGATCATGCAGTGCGAGGAGAGATCATCTCGCACTGTCACGACCATATCACCGCAGGACACCCCGGAGTAGAAAAGACTAAAGAGCTCGTCCTTAGGGACTACTGGTGGCCAAAGATCAGGAAGGACGTCCAAACCTACGTTCAAGCCTGTGAGACTTGTGCCCGCACTAAATCCAGTACTCAAGCTAAGCGGGCGCCACTTCATCCAAACGAAGTCCCCTCCGAGCCCTGGACCCATATCTCGGTCGATATGATCACCGGGCTCCCAGAATCCAACGGTCACGATGCAATCCTGGTCATCGTCGATCGCTTCTCCAAGGATATCATTCCAGTCGCCTGCAACGTTGAACTTTCATCAGAAGGATGGGCAAAAATTCTCCGCGACGAAGTATATGCCAAACACGGCATGCCCGTCACCATCATCTCCGACAGAGGACCTCAATTCGTTTCAAAATTCCTTGAAGACCTCTATGGCATGCTTAATATCAAAAGCAATGCTTCAACAGCCTTTCACCCGCAGACGGACGGCCAGACGGAACGCGTCAATCAAGAGATTGAAAAATACCTCCGCCTGGTCATTAATCACCATCAGAACGACTGGGCCGAATGGCTATCCATCTGTGCTTTCCAGCACAACAATCGCATACATTCCGCCACGGGCAAAAGCCCCTTCCAAGTTCTATATGGACGACACCCCCGCGTCGCTCCCGACTCCAGATCGCACGCCACCCTCCGCACTCCCGCGTCGGAAACCTTCCACGACCAGATGAAGAACATCCACGCCGAAACCGAGGCTGCTCTTATTAAAGCAGCTGAACAAATGAAGGCGCAATACGACAAAAAGAAGAGAGCCGCCGTCGAATATCAGACCGGAAACAAGGTCTGGCTTGACACGACGAACCTTCACCTCCCCAGACCAAAGAAAAAGCTAGACGACAAACGAGTCGGCCCTTTCCAAATTCTGGAAAAACGCGGCGCTTCCGCATACAAATTGAAGCTTCCCGCCGCATGGAGAATATATCCGGTCTTCAACGAAACCCTCCTCACACCATACACACCCCCGGCGTTCCCGAACCAACAACAACCGCCACCTCCTCCGCCCGATATCATCATGGGCGAAGAAGAATACGAAGTCGAAGAAATCCTCGACGACAAAACCCGCAAAGTACGAGGAAAGAAGGGAGAAAGGTCCAAAACGGTGACCGATTACCTCGTCAAATGGAAAGGCTACGGTCCCGAAGACAACAAGTGGACCGCAGAAAGGTACCTCAGCAACGCAAAAGAAGCGATTGCTGAATACTGGGAGAAGAAAGGAGGTATGACGGTAGACGCTATTGTAATCAACCCCGGCAACGACACGATCATTATCGATGCCCGCTACCAGCAGGAGGACGACCACGACAAAGTAGGACCAGAAGACAACACATGGTATTACCTTATCAAGGTCGCTAGCGCCCAGGCGGAAAAAGGGGGCCAAGAACTTGAATGGCGGGACGAAGAATGGAGGCCAGAACCCGAACTCGGGCATCTGGAGGAGCTCATTAAAGATTATTGGTGGGCTAACAAACAGGACAGCGAAGTGGACCCCCCCGACGGAGACGAGGCTTAGGGCAGTCGAGACGCCTGCCTTAACGAGGGGGTAATGTTATGATTTTCCACTTATCTTATCTTATCGGCCAGCGCTTATCTATAATCTTATCTTATCTCAAGCGCCTATCATCGTAACCACGACTATAACGGACCGCATCAGCAATTGTACTACGGACAACTACGGCTTGCGACCAACGCTCGCCCTTCTCATGTTTTCCCTTGTATTCCGCACGACAACCACGGACAACTATTCTATTCATAGCACAGGACTTTTCGTATATAAGTAGCGTAGCTCTCGCTGTATATTCCCCAGCTTCGAGCTAAAGTTTAATCACACCGAACTTAGCTAGTCGACTCAGCCTCAGACTAAGACCTTAGTCCGACGCTCTTAGTAGCCATTCAGTACAGAGACTCCTTGGGTGACTGTTCGAACGCGAAACAGCCCTCGGTTTACTCTTGTTTGGTTTACCCGGAGTTCGGGTCTAACAGTAGCTTATAATAATTTGGCCCGACAATCTTTTATTAATAAATTGTGCTTCCCCTGAGTCCCTGAGTCCCACTATTACTTGTTAGAATCGCGGGGCCATTCTCAAACGAAGTGAGTGGCAAATTGGGATTACATCTGGGGCAAACGCGACATGGGGACTGACTATGAAATATTCTAGCTTTATATACTACGAAATCCCCTCGGAAATAAGTCAACATGTAAATAGTAGATCACTACGAGAACCGACGGCGACTAACTGTCTGCCATGAGAAGCTCGCACATCTCACATTACTTACCTCGTAGCTGCCTGAGGTTGCGGGGGAAAATGTGAGCTGGTGGCAGCTGTGCTGCCACCGAGCGAACTTTTTCCCCGCAACCAACCAGTGGATCAGATTCATGCATGTCTACAATATACAGTTTTGATTTTTTCAAGCATGTCTGAACTCCGTTAAGTGAGAAAATCTTATATCGTGCAAGGTAGCGACTTATTTAGTTATTTTTTGAAAATGAATCCAAGAAAAGGAAAGAATCGGGGACCCGGCATCCGCCGCTACTGGATGCCTACCACTTCACCCATCGTAAACTGAAGAGCAGCGTTACTTACAGAACTGCTTTTCCCTCTTCCTTGGCGGCCGCTGTGCTGAGATCCACCGAACCACGACCAGCTTCTTTTCACGCGGGGTACCTAGAAATGCTTGGACCAAGCTCTGGTGAGAACCATTCGCGTCTCCGTAGCACCACAACCTGGGACCCGACTCGACCTTCTCACGACCTTCCCTCATCGAAATCGCGTCTTTGTGGTTAGCTCAAGATTTCCTTAAGAAGTTTGAATTCAGTGGTGTAACGCAACAGGTAAAAATTGGGATATTTCTGGCAAAAGTGAGCCTATTTTCCGATATACCTTCTCAAGGTCATCCTTCTTAGCTCTTACAGGTCCAATTATCGAGGAGATCATGCACCAGAAAATCTGCCGGTCAATCAATTGTCCACGATATAGCTTCAATCTCTTTCTGGGAGTGTCGATGTACGGATCTATGGTGCTTGTCACAGCGATTGAAAAGGATATTACAGCTCACTAGCCTCTTTCCCTGCCTTGATATAATACGCCAGAATTGGAGGAGATCAACGAGAATAGGAAGACTGAAGATCTCGAGGATATGACGAAAAGGCTGTCCAATAGAAAGGGTATCGAAGCTGATGAAGGATGGCCTACCCTGAAGGATTTCTAATCTTTTTACTAAATGCCGACATCCCAGGACCCTAGCATTGCGAGGTAAGCCTGTACAGCATGCATCGTCAATCTTCTAATTTCTCTGTTTTCCAGGAATATCACAGTGGAGAATATGGAAGTGTTGGCTATCGGAAGAAAATAGCCAAGCCCTGGAACCAGACAGTACGAGGGTTGTCCTTGATGACGATTCCGTTGGGTAAGCGCATCTCTTGTACTTCTATTGCCTTTTCATTTGACTGATTTGTTCATGAAGCAAAGCAAATAGAACTAGCTTGACCATTCCGAACGACGATGTCTTTACGACCTGCGAATACAGGGTTTCCCCCAAATCGAGTGCAAGCTACATCCACCGTCGACGGTCGGATGTGGATATCTCTTGATGTGATGACGGCCATTCTCCCGCCATACGGCGAACGTGCTGCCTATGGTATATGACTCTTCGATGCGACGCCTAGGAGAATATTGTCCTACTTTTACAAACACGCCTTGGCCCGATTTCTGGATGTGATCGAACTGTAGTGATATCTAAATCACCTCAAGAACACGAGTAACACGCTCAATGCGCGTCTGTCTTTCACGGGTTCAACACCGACCTAACCTTTCGTCTCCCGCCTTTCATTGCCTTGCTTCTCTGCTCTCTAGGACGCGTGGAATCCGGCGACGTGGCTGTCTTGGAGCAGTCAACGATCGATGGAAGATCGGGGAGTATATAACCAGCCATGGATCGCGACATCCAACATTAGTTGAACTTGCACCCAAACCACCAAACATGTTTTCCTGCTCGATCAGCACTCTTATTGTTCTCGGCATCTCCATATATCAGGCATCGATGCTCTCTACCGACGTCAGTCGGAGGTGGGAGGCGCCTGTCCCTGCGGTCGGTTTCGACTACAGGGTACATGGAGGTGCCAGCGAGGACTTCGACCTGTGCGAACACAGTACAACCACCACCCGCATCATCAGTGGGCTCCTCGAGCCCGTTGTCTTTGCGACCGTCCGCCCAACCCTCCTTTCCGACAACGCAGAAATCGCTGTGGATGACATCGCTCCCCAGGATATCATCGGGCAGCTGCCGGTACCCGCTGTCATCGAGATGGTCAGCGCGGTCGCCGTTGTCCAGACACCTGCAGCGACGACGTCCACCGACGATGCACCTAAGCTGGCTTCTGTCCCCCGCCAGCCAACGCGGATATCGTTGAGGGTCGCCCGGGCTGAGTCGAATCTGAGGGTGTTGAGGTCGCTGGCGCTATCCGCGTTCATAGTAGTTGTGGTCGCCTCGCTTGTCTTGGTCTTCAAGCAAGCATTCCGACCTATCCATCATCGCATCTTCCAGTCCATCCCCATTCCTGCCTGTCGCCCGTGGCATTTTTCCTTCCTCGGCTCAAGCGCACGTTTATCAGTCTTTATGATGATCATTATCGTCTTGATAAGCTTTGTATTGGGTTTCCTCGCCCGGAGTGTTTCCTCTGAGAAACTTTCCCTCGTCTTGGACAAGCTCCACCCTCTGTTCTCCGACTTGTGCAGCTGCTTCGGAACCATCGCATCCTGCGTTATCGAGTCTGCTATGTCCAACATAGCGGACAAGCGGCTGGGAGGCGGAATTAGACAGGGCGAGGTGATCATAGAGGATATCCCATCACCGGAACACGGCGGAAACCTCGGGGTGAGTTTCGTGTATTATCTTCTGGGGCGTGTTTTCTTATTGTTATACTTGCAGGCATCGGTCGATACGGTATCACTGCCGTCAGGCAGCGTCTGTGAAGATGTCGTTCAGCCCTTAAGGACGTCCGTCAGTATCCAATCTATGCCTGAAGTACACGAAGTGAAGGTGAGGACGTATATCCGGTGCCTTCGATGCAGGGACTAACGTTGTGCATCTCAGGATATTTCCATTGGTACCGATCTGGTCTCAACGAGGTCCATTGGTGTTCAGTGCGAATTGGCACCCAAAGAATCAAAGGCAAGCATATTTGGTTAACTGTATTGATGCACGACTAACATTGCGCGTCTCAGGATATTTCCATTGGTACCGACCCGATCTCAAAGACGTCTGTGGGTGTTCAGCATGAATTTTCGCCCGACGAATCAAAGGTATGCATGTCAATTCCACATCTTTGGTGCACTGACTAACATAGTACATCTTATAGAACGGTTTCGTGCCTGGCGACAGTCGGGGTAGTCTTTACGCCACCGCCGCGGAGGGATGCTCACCATCCCAGATGATGGACAATCCAGAGGTCGTTTCCGTCCCAACAGTCAACAGTGACTTTGTAAGTGCATCACGGCATACATTTATGGCGGTCACTCAGCTCTGTATTTTCAGAACATATACACCATGGCGGAGACGATGACGTTCCCGTCGGTTGATGACCTTGCGAACGTAACCGAGTTTGAGCGTCTGCGTCAAAGCATTCGAGGATTTGATGCTGAGTCGGAGGCTGATGAAGCAAGTTCTTTCTGATCTATTTTCGAGGACAAGCATACTAACGTGGTACGGTTTACAGAGCATGGCACCAACCCTTCCTGTGACGGAGTTGGGAGTATCGCCCTCGACCTCGACCCCGGCTTCGCCAAGAATAGTTCAGCCTAAAGCACTGGAATATTTCCGTGACCGTTTCGGGTCGGATACTAGAGTGAGTGCCGATACGAACGACGTCGATATCCAAGAATGCTTATCATTCAATTTCCAGCATTTGTGGGCGCGGGAGTTTTGGTATCGTGTGCTGAGGAGCGGGGAACTCATCAAGGTTGTGTATGAGACCATGCTACCCCTTGATGAGGCTGCCACCGATGAGGACAAGTATGAGATGGAGTTGGGTATAGGATTGGTGAGCATTGTCAGTCACAATCTGGCTTCCCCTGCTGACAGTCAATATTGTGTAGGTACGCTTGTCTGCATTGCGTTTGTCGGAGCATGCGACGAATCCGATTATGCGGCTTCCGTATAATGTCCTTCCGGAGGACGCAGACGTCAATGATTCGGTGTTCGTGTCAGCGGAGGCCAACGAGACGGCGGCATCTTCGTCAGCCTCAATCGCCAATCGCTCCCCTTCTCCGTTCGTGCGCCCTTCGAACCCCCAGTCGCGATTTCTCGAATCGTCATCATCGGAGGCTGCACCTACTACTCAAAATGGTCTCCCTTCGCCATCGAGGACCCCGACCGCCGACAGGAGAAGGCCAGTATTGGCTCAGGTGACGAACACTCCTCGCGGTGTCCAAACGACGCCATCCCGGACCCCGACCAAGGCTCGACGCCTTCAAGGAGCTCAGAATGGGGTACCCACACCGCCTCCCTCCTTGAGACCGAAGCTGGGCAAATTCGCGAGTCGTTTCCCTCTCGTAGCGCCGACAGCGCGCTTCAAGGAAGAAAGCGACTCACCCACCCGTCCAGCTCGCCGTTGTGTGAGTCTTCATTTCACTGAGTGTATTTTCGCAATTCTGATTTTGTTCTCAGCCTCCTTCCTCTAAGTTCCCTCGATGGAGAGGCTAAATCGATACCCTTGCGAACACACGGAGATGACGAGGATGCTACGTTGCCGCGTTGGGACCCAAGGGATGATCAGCGGTGCATTGGAGTCGACGGGCTCTGGTGCATGCGGCTGGTCACCGGGGGAGGATTGGTTCGCTGACGAGCTTACTGGTCCTTCCTCTATCTCTGGTAGATGAGGAACATTGGAGACGGTGGTGGTCGACGGGCCATCACCGTTCTCTGATGGACCTCGGAGGGACCGTTGACTACCGACGGGTAGTTGACGAGTTCTGCTACCGTATACCCTTTCCCATAGCGTGCACGACAGACTATTACATCCTTCGACAAACTCGTTGTCTCCGGCGTCTCCTTGGTTTTCGGTTTTGCATCGTCATCATTGGTCTTTGGTTCATCTTTCAGGACATCCGCGCGGCATTGCTCTCGGTCGACATTTTATCCTTCTCCAGCCTATACCATTATTATTATTTATTACATTTCTATTCCTTTTCTCTCCAGTCTCTTGGTCTTCTCTCTTGCTTTTTCCTCAAACATCACAGCCTATACCTCGCCAATTTCCATATTTCTTTCGAGGTCAGCCTACCATCATCACATTCCTATACGTATATTTGTTCAGGATTTTCTTGATATACCCTTTTCTTTTTGGTCTTTTCTGTCTTTCCTCAAACACACCAGTCTATACCTCGCCAGCTTGCATATCTTTTCTTCGAGGTCAGCCTATCATGATCGCATTTCTATTCCCATTTCTCCTCGTGGTCTTTCGATTTCTTCTGATCTTTATGGTTTTTCTTTGGTCTTTACTTCTGGCTGTTGCGAATATTATATTTCTTTTGTCATCAACCGTCTGAGAAGTTCAAACGCGTGCTAGTTTGTTTATCCAAGACTTTGAGTACAGTCAGTTGGGCTTTTACTTCTTTTTTTGCCTCTCACTTGTTCCGTCCCTGACCACATTTTCAACCGTTTCAAGGAGCTACAGTGATGTTGACCATCTCGGTGCTGAGTCAACTCTTTTCGCCAGTCGGAGCAGTTCTATCTGCAGACGACATCCTGTTATCTCGAACTGTCCTGCCGTTGTTCAGACCGGAGAATCCTCAACGTGTGCTGTACCTGTTACTGTTCGGATCCTTCAAGCTCTTGTCTTGAAACAGTTCTACTCGAATTCGGAAATCAGGATGGATCACTCATCCGCGTATTTATAGGCTTCACGGCACATCTAAAGTGTCGGATTTCCGCTTTGTTTCCCGACGATGGTTGTGTTCTCATAATGATACGGTGATCATAGTTCTCTTCACTCTGGTCCCCTACCTAGGCTATTTTTGATCGGTTCCTCAGCGTCTATCTTAATGCTCCCATCCGGAAAGTACGACACGCAATCATCACGAAAAACTCTTTGCTCTGGACATACTCGAAGCTATTAGCCTGGTCAGTCAGACATTTTGTTGTGAGGACTTACTACTTAAACACGTGATTCCCCTCGGCGGTCAAACAGAGAGGAACTTTCCTTACACACTTGCATTAGCTCACAAGTTTTGGAAATGAATCACTTATATTTATATGCGATAGTGGGTACCAGAACCGTAAACGAATTGATACATGTACAGTAGTTGACAGAAAGCAATCGAACACGATAGCAAGTTTGATAGCGATGGATAGCATGAAAGCAAGTGATGGATAGCACAAAAGCAAGAGGTGGATAGCACAAAAGCAAATGGTAACAACAATCCAGAGCGAAGAAAGAAAATAGAACAAGAAGGCTTAGACTGCATTGGCAGAACGAGCGGAGCGCTCGAGACTTTCCACCCTCCTTTGAAGTTCGCGTTCACGAGCCTGTGATTCCTGGAGAGCAGTTTCTACTTGGCGGCGATTTTCAGCCTCGCGACGAGCATCTTCGTAGAGAGACTCGGTGTAGTATCAGAGAGATCTGTTCGCCTGGAGTTGCAATTATGCTCGCCTGTTTCAGTTCAGCCCATTCCTCGTCCTCAGCGGGTCTTTCAGCAGCCCACTGCGCCCTTATTGTCTCTGGGGATCTCACCATATTCACAAATTTGCCTTTCCCCAGGACCATGCTTTTCCCGTAGCCCGAATACGAGCACTGGCGTTCAGCCAGCTCGGGTTTGCATACTATACATGGCTGCGTCTCGATTTCTAGGATTCTCCATATGGTGTAGGCGTACCAATAACACTGCGCAAAGATATAGTGGTACTGCGGAGTGTTTCTCGAAGTAGTTCGGAGGAGGTGCGAAAAATGCTCGAGGGCGACAGACCTGTGGTTCTGCGACTGAGTGAGGTCCATTGTCATGAGGATGTCGAATGCGCAATTCCCCAGCTCTTTCGCGATAGCGTTTCTGTGTAGGTTTGGTAAGATTACAAGTCTGTCGAGAGCGTTGGGAGGGTCGCCCTTGCTGATCCTCTTGAATTTGGCACCAGAGCGTTGGAAAGGACTCGAAGTAGCCCACTGTTGCACAGGGGGTAAGGCTCTGGACTCGGACTCTGCGCTTGAATTCAAGTCGGCCGAGTCGGTCGCCTCTATGTCGACCGTCTCCTCACTCTGGTGCCTCGCTATATCAGCCAGCAGCTCATCTGACCCTCCACTGTAATCCTTCGTATCGTCTATCAACCGGTCCACCAGAAGCCCTGCCGTCCGCCTGGCTCCGACCGACTCCTTCAAGGTCACAATCAGAAACTCGTGCTCCCAGGGACTGCCTTTGCCACACTGGCATTTGCAGTAGTCGACTTTGGTAACGATGATGTTGCCGACACCATCTTTGAGGAAATAGATATTCTCTTTCAGAGAAGTGAGAAGTAATGAGGCATTGGTTGCGTCCGTAGCGTTTGAAAAGACACGCATCGCGGGACCCTCCTTATGCATGATGAAGCGAAGAAGGGCATAGAATGGCCGGGTGAGCCACTGGAAAAGCATCGTGTCGCTGGGTCGTCTTTAAAGCAGAAACGGAGTCTCCGCCTGGAGATGGTGAGCGTAGCAGAGAGGCAGTCATGTGGCACAGCGACGTTAGTCATTCCATGTGGGCCTGATAACCTTGCCAACGTTAAAACGGAAACCTTGAACCCCAGTTGAAGCTTGGTTTCATCAATAGCGGAAATAGCGAAAGTTAATGCGAAGCCGTGCATCTAGCTCCACTCGCTGACGAAGAAGCTGCCTATCGTTGCGAAGTCCAAGAGTAAATTAAACGACTGATCCGCTACCAGAGCCCTGGAACCTGGAGCTAAGCTTGAAAATTTTTTTCATAGAGCCATCTTCATCTTCCTTCGAAGGAGCAGCTTGAAAGGAGTTCCATTCAATACAAAAATATGAATGGGCATACAAACCAAACCGGTGACACTCGAAATTGCTTTGGATTACAGATTATCGATTATTTTCGACCACAGCAAGATCTGTCAGATTTACCATTAAATAAAGTCGGAAACCCTGACTTGGTCAAGACTTGCACTCATTTTGCTATGGTCCAAAGGATGCTGAAAATCTGGTGTTGGCGGTTTCCCGGCCCGAATAGCCGTAAGTCATGGTGACTATTTTAGGCTCAAAATAGACTCCCATAAGATATCGTCGAATTCGCCAGATTTTGCCACGCGCAAAATCTTTCAATATCCTTTTTAGGAAGTATATTTTGACTCGCCCAAAATGGTCGCCATGGCCCATCGATTTGTCGTTGTGACCGATGACCAACAACGGCCACAAGTGCGCTACGCCATCGATGGTAAAGCATGTACTGTGACCACAAAGGTCCGGTTCGCATCAACGAACAGGTGAGAAATCAATAGATCGATGGGAGCTAGACTGGAAGATAATTCACTGGCGGCTAGTTGTTATCGATTTACAGAGTCTCTAAGTCCTTGAGATTACGGAAACTAGCTGCCTGTGCTGCACAAAGTGGTCAAGAAGCCGTAGATGCGATGCCGAGACCTGGCCTCAGTGAATCCAAAAATGCGATGCGAGGGACAGAAACCGAAACTTTATTGTATAGGGGGATCGGATTCAAGTAGACGGTGCGCCGAAGAAGGAAGGAAGGAAGGAGGATAAAGACAAGGCATGGAGTGGACAGCACATCAGAGATTCAAAGTACAGAAAAGACATGTTTCGTCGTCAACACTACTATATGTCTTTGGTGATGTTGGTGAAGATGTGAAAAGAGTGAAATAAGTAAAGGGAAAGCCCTAACGCCGCAAGTGGAAACCGGTATATCTTTGGAGCGGCCTACAATAGGAAATCTGATCTCCAATTTCCGAAAATTTGAACATCTTGGGCGCCGACGGGTCGCCCGACACTCCCGACGCTGCCCGCCCTCATCAGATTTTGTGGAAAAGCCGACTTTTGTCCGAATTTGTGCCTGCGGTCAGCCGTGGAAGGTCCCAATGTCTGATTTTAGAGGATTTCATACACTTGAATTCACAGATCTATTTACCCAAATCCTTTCCGAATCGCGATGCGGGTTCTTAGTGTATGCTCCGAGGTCCTCTTATGATACGTGATGCCCATACTGAGTTTTCTATTTTAAACAAAACATTTCATTTGTTCAATATCTCTAGTGCGTCAAAACAAGGGAGACCCTAGAGGAGGCATTACGGAATCAATATTTTCTCTCAACGCACTGATCATTAGAACGGTCGATGAAGTCATTACTGCGAAGGCCAGCCAATCAGACGCAGTGCTAAATAAGAGATCAAAGCGTGTAAGAGAACAATTTTCTCTGTGGTAGTGCAAAGGGACAGAACAGATCAAGATGAGGGAGAAGTAGAAAACGAGGGATTTCGGAAGCCATACAAATCTAAATCTGGAAATGTGTGAAAGTACCTCCACCGGCAGCTTCATAGGCACACTGTGTCAGAGTACCAACAATGGGTAAGCGCCTGTGCAAGCTGGGACTTGGACGTGTTACGTGACGTGCGCGTGATATTAGACGCATAAAATTGTATACTACGTGGCGTTGTAGACATTACCAAAGAGTTAAATCAGGTCGAATATCAATCCAATACCACAGAGATAGAACCAGAAGGCAGCGCTTGAATATGTAGGCTGGCCAACTCTTTAATTTCGATTATCGAGTGAGGTCCGTCAGCATACAGAGGCTGAGGGGTGCCGCAGTCTGCAGAAAAGATTATATGTATGGGTCCCTGACGAAAAGTCTTGGCCAGTACAGATGTATGATGGTCTTCTTAGTGATACACAACTCTCTCATTCTATCGAAGGCAACGTGTTCCTTTCGATTAACCAATTGCAGCATCTGTCACGCGCCGCTTATTTCTAGGATAACAGATGAACATAAGTAAATGAAAGGAAGTAGTTTATCGGACCGATCAATACTTTCCACCTCGGCGGCATAAATTGCCATCATGTACGGAACAGGTGAATCTGCGACGACAATGCATTGAGAACTGTGGAACTCAGGCGGATGCTGAGAACACCTTAAGAATGACCGTAGCATAATGGGCGTCAATTGAAATACCCCTCACCGTCGAAGCAGAGAAACAGAACGCAAATGAATATCGTCATTATCACAGGCTTCGCTACACTTTGGGGATATCGACGTGCCGGAGCATCAGGCGATGCTGGTGTTTTGAGGTAAAGTCTCGAATAGACGTATTAGAATAGTGGTCGGATATTCTTGCTCCTAGAGGTAGGTGAAGCAGATCGCCCGCACGATTGTAATCGCTTCTTTACACGCATGTTCCAAGAAATTCCACCGGCGACCCTGACGTCGTGGGGCTTGAAAGATGGGTAAGAACGGGAAAAGCATTCACCCTATGCTTGATTTAGCGCCCTGACTGACTTCGCACATACGAAGAACCATATGTCACGATTCATCAGAGCAATGACAACCCCTGGTACCAACGATAGGGTCCATATTTGATATCGTGGCTTCAGCATCGAGCGTGAGTCGTATGGATAGCAAGTAGACAACCGTTGTAGACCTCGTGTGATATGGTCAATTAAACGAGGCCACAACCGTACGTCAGCAGAGAGAGCAACGGTATGCTTAGCTGCCTCGTCGACGAGGAACCGGTCCTTCCATCTGAGCGCCGCACTCAGGATTTGAAGCGAGTGAGCAGGCATCAAAGCGCGAAACGCTTTCTTGCAGGAGCTAATGACAGCATATACTCGATGTGAGCCGCTTCGGTAAGTGGGAGAAGAACAGCGAACGTAAGCTTGGCGAGGTCCGGCTGTGGCTCATCATACAAAATATCTGAACAAAAATTTGGGTATCCTGGACGATTCAGGAAGAGGATCGTGATTCGTCTTGAAGGGGGATGTGAGAATTGAGGGTGCGGTGTAGCCAGAAATGGTAGCGTCAGAAGATAGTATGGAAATGTCAGGGTCTGGGAACGGGACTACTGGAGGATTAGTCTGTCGGTGCCAGACAAGGGTGCACTTACAACTGAACGAGCTCATCATGGTGATTGGTGAGGGACCGGCCATCAACGTTCAAGTTGCCGGACGTGTGGCACAGCCACCAAGTTTCCCTTGACGCTCACTTGCCTGCCACTTTCACCCATTGCAAACTAAAGAGCAGTGTTACTTACAGAACTGCTTTTCTCTCCCCTCCTGGCGGCCTCTGTGCTTAGATCCACCGGACCTCGGCCAGCTTTTTTTTCACGCTGGGTACCTACAAATGCTTAGTCATTTTACCAATGCGTTACAGGACCAAGGTCTGCTGGCAGCTGGGAACCATGGCACCAATACTTGGGAACTGACTCAACCTTCTCACGACCTTCCCTCGTCAAAATCGTGTCTTTGTAGCTATCTGGAGGATTCCTTGAGAAGTCTGACTTCGGTGGTGTAACGCAAGAGGTAAAAATTGGGATATTTCTAGCAAAAGTGAGCCTATTTTCCGATATACCTTCTCAAGGTTATCCTTCTTACCTCTTACAGGTCTAATTATCGAGGTGATCATACACCGGAAAATCTGCCTGTCAATCAATTGTCCACGATATAGCTTCGAATCTCTTTCTTGGACTGTCGATGTACGAAGAGATTATTACAGCTCACCAGCCTCCCGGTCTTGATATGATACGGCAGAATTGGAGATCGACGAGAAGAGGAAGATCGAAGATCTCGAGGACATGACAAAAATGCTGGCCACTAGAAAGGGTATCAACGCTGACGATTAATGGGCTACCCTGGAGGGTTTCCAATCTTTTTACTAAATGCCGACGTCCCAATCAGGATCCTAGCATTGCCAGGTAAGCCTGTATGGCATCTGTCGACAATCTTCTAATTCCTCTGTTTTCCAGGACGACGATTGACCACATTTTGTTAGGTAAGCGCATCTCTAGTAGCTGGACTGGCTTTTCATACGATTGATTAATTTGTGAAGCAAAGCAAGTAGAACTCGGCTGACCATTCTGAACGACGAGGATGACATAGTACCCAGACCGGAGAAGATCGACGAGAAGAAGAAAATTGAAGATCTCGAGGATACATTGAATGGGGCGTCTACTGCAAAGACTATCAAAGCTGACGAAAGACGGCTCACCCTGGAGGTTTTCCAGCAGCTAAAGTGCTGCTTGAAGAATTTGGTGGAAAAGACTGGATGTGGACAGAAGCCGACGTCTCTGTTGAGACCTCTTTACCAAATGGCGACCTCCGAAGAGCCGCGTACTGCGCGGTAAGCTTGTACAATAGCATGCGCATAACTTTTCTAAATGTGCTGTGCTCCAGGGACACTTATTACAGTAGGGGATATGGAGACTGGCTATCAGAGGCAAACCGCCACGCCTTCAAACCAGACATTACAAGGGCTATCCCTAATGAAGAGTGACGACAATCCCCCAGGTAGGCTCGACTCTAGTACTTGTATTGCTTTTTCATGTGACTAATTTGTTTGTGAAGCAAGCAAGTAAAACTAAGTGGCTTGAAGATTCCGAACGACGACGTCTTCACAACTGCGAACTAAACATGTCACTCAAAAATCGGGTCTGTGCTATATACACCGTCGATGGTCGGATGTGAATATATATCGATGTAATGGCGGTCATTCTCCCGCCATACGGCGAACGTGTTGCCTAGGATACCTGACTCTTCGACCCGACACCTAGGAGAATATTATCCCACTGTTACAAACACGCCTTGGCCCGATTTCTGGATGTGATCGAACTGTAGTGATATCTAAATCACCTCAGGAACACGAGTAACATGCTCAATGCACGTCTGTCTTTCACGGGTTCAACACCGACCTAACCTTTCGTCTCCCGCCTTTCATTGCTTTTCTTCTCCGCTCTCTAGGACGCGTGGAATCCCTCGACGTGGTTGTCTTGGAGCAGTCAACGATCGACGGAAGATCGGGGAGTATATAACTAGCCATGGATCGGGAAATCCAACATTAGTTGAACTTGTACCCAAAACACCAACATGTTTCCTTGCTCGATCAGCACCCTTCTTATCCTCGGCATCTCCATATATGAAGCATCGATGCCCTCCACCGACGTCAGTCGGAGGTGGGAGGCGCCTGTCCCGGTGGTCGGCTTCGACTACGGGGCACCGGCGATTATCAACGAGGACGTCGACGCTTGTGTATGTCAAGCAACCCCGGGGGCTATTAATGGGCTCCTCGAGCCCATCGTCTTCGCGACTGCCATCCCGGATAGCTCAACCCGCCTGCTCGACGACCTAGAAATCACCGTAGATGATCCTGCTTCCCAAGGTATCATTCGGCAGCTCCTGGAACCCGCCATTGTCGAGACAGTCAGCGCAGTCACCGGTGTCCTGGCACCTGCAGCGACGATGTCTGTCGAAGATGCACCGAAGGTAGCTTCTGTCCCCCGCCAGCGCATGCAGGTGTCGTTGAGGGTCGCCCGTGCTCAGTCGAACCTGAGGACGTTCAAGTCACTGGCGATATCGGTGTTCATGGTGGTCGTGGTCGCCTTACTCGTCATGGTCTTCAAGCAAGCATTCCGGTCTTTCTATCCGTTATTCTTCAAGTCCATCCCCATTCCCGCCCCTCGCCCGTGGCATTCTTCCCTCCTCGGTTCAACCGGACAGGTATCACTCTTCACACTGATTATCATGGTCCTGATAAGCTTTGCATTGGGTTTCCTCGCCCGGAGTGTTTCTTTTGAGAAATTTTCTGCCGTCTTGGACAAGCTCTGCCCTCTGTTCGTCGATTTGTGCAGCTGCTTTGGAGCGATGACATCCTGGGTTATCGAATCCGCCGTGTTCACCATGTTCACCATGGTCGATGTACGTCTGGGAAGCGAGATTAGACAGGGCGAGGTGGTGATGGAGAATATTTTAGTTTCCGAAGAAGGGGAGCATCTCGAGGTGAGTATCATCTATCATTTCTCAGCTTTCATTTTCTCATTGTTATATCTGCAGACATCGGTCGGTATTGCGTCATTGCTATCCGGAGATGTCTGCAGTGATGTCGTTCAGCCCTTAAAGACGTCCATCAGCATCCAATCGATACCTGAAGTACACCAAGTCAAGGTAAGGATCCACATCCTGCACCTTTGATGCAAGGACTGACATTGCGCGTTTCAGAATGTTTCCGTTGGTACCGACCAGGTCTCAAGAACATCGATTGGTGTTCAGTGTCAATTGGTACCTGAGGAATCAAAGGTAAGCTGTCTAGTACACTTTTTCGATGTACGAACTAATATTCATCTCAGGACATTTCCATCGGTACTGATCCAACCTCAATGACGTCTTTAGGCGTTCAGGTTGATTTGGCACCTGAGGAACCAAAGGTAGCATGTCCATTCCGCACCTTTGGTACACCGATTAACATGACATGCCTCATAGGACGTTTTCACTCCAGGCGACAGTCTTTATGCCATGACCGAGGCGGGTAATTCACGATCCCAGACGATGGCTGCTCCCGATATCTTTTCCGTCCCGAGAGTGACTAGTGTCTGTGTAAGTGCACCATAGAGTGCGTCTATGGTGGTCACTAAGTAGCGCGTTCTCAGAACCTCTACACTATGGCGCCGACGATTTCGTTCCCTTCGGTTGAAAGCGTCGCCGACACAACCGAGTTTGAGCGTTTACGGAAAGAGATCTTGGTCTTCGGGGAGACTGATCATGTAAGGATTTCGAACTGCTTTGGGTAAAGAATATACTCATATGTTGTGGCTTACAGGAGAATTCAGCGTCGCTTTCTGCATCGACACTGGGAACACCGTGTCCATCGCCGTTGGCCTCAACCTCAACTCCTCCTCTGCGAAGGAGAGATGGGTTCGAATACTTTGATCCTGATTTTGGCCCAGATGCAAGGGTGAGTGCGAGTATGAAGGATGTTGATATGCATGAATTCTGATTATTCAATTTCTAGCATCTTTGGGCCAGAGAATTCTGGCATGTGTTGTTGAGGAGAGAGACGCTGATAAAGGACATATACGATGTACTGCTACCCGTCGAGTGGGACGAGGATACGACAGATGAGGACAAGTCGAAGATGGAGATGGGTTTGCACCTTGTGAGTATCGTCAGTTTCATTCCAGTTTCCCTGCTGACAGTGAATGTTGTATAGGTGCGCTCGTATGCGCGGCGTTTGTCGGAGCATGCGGTGAATCCGATCTTGCGACTTCCAGGCAACATTCTTCCGGAGGAGGAGGAGGAGGATGATTATGAATCGTCGGCCCTGTTGGAGGAGGATCAGCCTACTATCGAGACATCGGTGTCTTCGACAGCCTCGGTCGATATTCGCTCTCCTTCTCCGTTCGTGCGCCCATCGAACCCCCAGTCGCGACTCTTGGACTCGTCAGAGGCATCGGTGGCTGCACCTTCTATCTGGCAGCGTATCCCTTCGCCACCGAGGAGAAGACCAGCATTGGCTCAGATGACCAATGCGCCTCGGACCGTTCGACCCTCGCCATCGCGGACGCCGATAAAGGTTCGAGGAATACAAGGAGCTGAGCAATGCATGCCCACACCGCCTCCTTCTTCAGGACCGAAGCTGGCCAAACGAGCGAGCCGTTTCCCTCTCGCGGCGCCGACCACGCGTCGCAAGGATGAAAGCGGTTCATCCACCTGTCCAGCGAAGGGTATTGTGAGTCTTCATTTCACTAACGTATTTTCTCATTTCTGATTTGTTCTCAGCCTTCTTCCTCTAAGTTTCCTCGATGGAGAGGCTAGACCGATACTTGAGCGAACGCACAGAGATGACGAGGATATCGACACACGCACACCTACTACGTTGCCGCGATGGGACCCAAGGGACGATCAGCAGTGCATTGGGGCCGACGGGCTGTGGTGCATGTGGCTGGTCACCGTGGGAGGATTGGTTCGCTGACGAGCTTACCGGTCCTTCCTCTATCCCTGGTAGATGAGGAACATTGGAGACGGTGGTTGTCGACGGGCCATCACCGTTCTCTGATGGACCTCGGAGGGACCGTTAACTGCCGACGGGTAGTTGACGAGTTCTGTTCCGCTATACCCTTTCCCATCGCGTGCACGACAGACTATTACATCCTTCGACATCCTCGTTGTCTCCAGCGTCTCCTTGGTTTTCGGTTTTGCATCATCGTCATCATTGGTCTTTGGTTCACCTTTCAGGACATCTGCGCGGCATTGCTCTCGGTCGACATCCTATCTTCCCCAGCCTATATCATTATTCTTATTTATTACATTTCTACTCCATATACCCTTTTCTCTCCTGTCTCTTCGGTCTTCTCTCTTTCTTTTTCCTCAAACATCACAGCCTATACCTCGCCAATTTGCCTTCGAGGTCAGCCTACCGTCATCATCCTACACCCAGATCTCTTCGGGATTTCTTGTTATACCCATTTCTCTTCCCTTGTTTATATCTTTCCGGTCTTTTATTTCTCTCTTTCCTCGAACAAACACAGCCTATACCTCGTCAACTTACATATTTCTTCTTCGAGGTCAGCCTATCATTATCACATTTCTATACCCATATCTCTTCCGGGTCTTTGGATTTCCTTTGGTGTTTATTGCGGGTTCTCGTGAATATAATCTTTCCTCTTATCGTCACCTAGCTACTAAGTTGAATTGCATTCAAGCGCCATACTCAACAGTGGGCTTCAAGTAAGTACTTAGTAATATTTCACAGAGACCGCATTTCCTAAACTAAGCCCTATCCACCAGAATGGTAAGGTTCTGTATTTCTTCGAGGTCTTTGAATTTTCTTTTTGTCTTTACTTCTGGCTGTTGCGAATATTATCTTCGTTTTTGTCATCAGCTATGTGCTAAGTTCAATTGCGTCCAAATTTCATTCAAGTTTAAACTCATGTTTTGAGTATTTTGGGATTTTGTACCATATTTGCAGCGTAACATCAATCCTGAATATGGAGAATCGAGACTTAACTGATTGAGAGCCAGCCTCAGCCCGGACATCAAAAATTTCGTGACCGGATTCGCGGCACAGCCACTGCGGCGTTTTTTGTCTTCACTTACTCACTTCCCCAGTTAACAAATTTCAACGGCTTGTTGAAGAGGCTGCAACAATGGCAATTGCACGCCAAGAACGTGCAGTGGTGAGCTCTAACGCCTTTCTCCTTGCACACCAGTATTTAAATATGTGCTAGCCACCTCGACCACTTTTCTTATATGGGACGCTGCGGGCAATGCCTCTGCTGATCTGGGCACTGACAGGCGATTCCCGGAAAACCGATGTTGTAGCGCCTCTCATCAACCCTGCACTACTGAAAGGCTATGCACGCTTCTCTGCTCGGGAAAGACTACCCTGCTCTGATAAAGCACAACCAAACGTCGGTCGTCGATGGTATGCTTCTCTGCCCTTAGAACAAGTCCCAGCGGAGAACGTTGGACCATTTTAAAGGCGAGGCATACACGGTGACACCAGTCCAAGTGACTGTCGTCGGTGAGGAGGGTCAGATGGCGGAAGCGGACATCTACTTGTGGAACGGCGAGCGTGACGCCGTTTCTGCGGACCCTTGGGGTCTGAACACATTTATTAAGGAACGTCGGGATGACTGGCTCGAGCTCTTCGGAGGCATGGAATTAGTTGGAGATGATGAGGATGCATAAATGTCGACGCTTTGCTCCTCTTCCATGTTACAGCTCGTATTATTAACTTTGTTCAGGGTGACGAATTTATCTCGGAGGATCATTCGAATCTAGCAGGAGCTACGACCCTTATACCTTATGATTGTCTGGGAGACCGGACTAGATCTGGATTGCTCATCGCCTCATCTTCTTGATACTGCGTTCACCGAACGGTTAAAGCATGACTATGCTGGGGTATAAAGTCTGTCTATTTTCTCTTAAACGCCGAATGCTCGCGTTCAGTACTCGTGCTCGTACTCAAGTTAATTAATACTCCAAGACCTGTTCGTTTGAACATCTTTCTCGAAGACATGATTTACATCGCCACTTCTGAGGATCCCAAAAGTTCTACTCCAGCCTCCGTTTCGCTGTGGCCTATTCGTGATGCGTATCTGAATAGGGAGGATCTATTGTACGGATGTGATCTTTAAGCTCTCTTCAGGACTGCAACGTTAATCATTCCATGGACACCGTAGAAGAAACGGAGGCACCTCTTTTTGAGCAGCAGCATTATGCAATTCATGGAAATCTCTTGGCACTCTCACGCTAATTATTCGATCGATACCGTAGGTCACCTCTTCTCAAGCAGAAGGACCGCGCCATGTCAGCCAGGCTCATTTTCTCTTCATACACGCCGATTCCTTAGTTTACCACAGTGAATATAGTCGCAGTGCCAATACAATAGGCGCGAATCAAAAGATCAAAAGAGCTTCCAAGTGGATACGTGCACACTTCGAGTCCTATAGACGTATAAATTCACGGAGCAAATCCCCCGTTGGGCGTTTTCTTTCTCGGAACCGCGAGGCGTCGACTGTACCCTGACGTGATACTTGAAGTTCTGCTTGGGTCACCATTCCCTCCTGGGCGCCGTCATATAAGACCATTGTCAAAATTTCGTGGCGGCCCGGACGACTGTATAGATGATCCTTATTGCCGCAACGGTTTGCACGGTAGACCCTCAGTATCAACTACCTCGCAAGGCATCACGGAGACTAGGTGAACTCATGCGCCACCCATGAGCCACGTCCGGAATTTCGCGAGCCAGGCTCCAGCCCTCAATCACTTTTGCTAGAATGCAACTTTGTACGTGATGAAAGCTGACTCGATTCAAGTTCACGCCATATTCTTTTCATACCGCCACCGTCTGAGGCTCGCTATTATCCGGTAATTGTCGGTATTATCCAGGACCTTCAGTCGGTAATATGCGGTTTAACGCTTCATGGAATAAATGTCGACGTCCGCCTAACGAGTGCCCGGTCCGGCTGGTCAGAGGACGCCACTGAATTCCTGTTGGGCTCGGAGAATATGTTCCGTTGATATCGTGGATTCGTCCACTTGGAAAGGCCCACGGTCGCTGGGGGTTTGCGAGCATAGGGGGACCGGTCGACAGCTCGAGGGTCGAGCTATGACGCTGCAGTAGCGCGGGTTAATTTACTTTCGGGTGATTGCCGTTGTTGATGCGATGATGAGGCGTGGGACATGATGCGATCAGTGGCATCGTGTGGAGAACTTAGCATCCGTTAGTACGCCACCTCGGACATGGAGATAAGTATGTGTTATATTTACGCTAAGCAATTCAGTACCTTTGCGGGGATTCCGATCATATGGAGTTATTTATGGTGAAGAAGCCGGTCAGTTGAACACTACAAGGTTGCGTGTATAGTTTGGTCTACGGATTGGTATTGAAGGTATCGTGGTACGTGATTATCCACAGGACAGAGTATTATACGAAGCATAGGTAAAGGAGGGGCATACGCTAGCAGCGGCAGGTAACAGATGTGTATGGTATATACATTTTCCTACTTAAAAATCGAAGTCAAGGGAGGCAGATTATACAGAATTAGCGAAGGAACTATACTTAAGTGCCCCAAAAGGGCTTTACGAACGACGAAATGACCACTGGTGGAACTCAAAATTCCAGCTCGCTGTACGAAGGGGAATACTGTTCCCCAAATCCAGGAAGTATGCACCCTTGCAGCGAGTAATGTGGATCCGTATTGGTTAAGACCACCTTATGATGATCCACATCCCAAGCCGACGTGTGAGGCTGAGATACACATGCAGTCGGCCAATGGGAAAAGTTCCGATCAGAACATGCGTTGTTGAGAGGTGGCGGTATCACGCCGTTGCACGCTGGTGTCTCCGCAAAATGGGGTGGGAGGTCAGGTCCGGTCGACGAATGAGAGTAGAGGACGGGCGAGGGTGCTGTATATGTATGCGAAAATTCGTATACGAGGGACAAAAGCACCACCTTGTCTGTCGGTCTGGGCTCGATGACGTCTTGGGTCACAATACATTGCGCTAAATCTGGGTGTGCTGTTAGAGAAGGTCGTTACATAAAAGAAGAGTGTAACAACGTACCGTATCCTTCACATAGATGTGTCCAATACTCGGGTAGGAACCTGGCTCTGTAGGCATAACATAGGGCAGGGTTCGTTTCCTCCACGTGTGGAAGCAAAGGGGATACTTCCGAGTGCACGGGTACGTTGTTGACGTAGACGGTGAAGGAGGAAAATGTAGAAGCCGGCGCCGGCCTCGACGAGGTGAAAGTCACGGTCGGGGAAAGGGTCCCAAGAGGACGGTCTGCTGAGAGAATGATACGGCGATGATAAAAAGGCTTAGAAGGCACTGGTTCAAAAGAATGTCGTAAAGGAGAGTGGCCACGCCGGGTGGATTCTTGGTGGCAGATCTCGATGCGCACGACGACGTTGCGAGGTATGGAGGGGAGTACTTGTTGTCCAAATTCATCAGAGGAGACGCTGCTCAGCGGGCTCAGACGAGACGACTCGGAAGATGCTTCTGACGACGACGAGGCAGTAACCTCTGATAATGGCGAGACCAGCGCGCAGTCGTTCATTTCTGAGTCGGGTGAATCGGCAGAGGTATCCGTCAAGGACAACTCTGGCTCAGGGGAATATTCTTTCCGCATGAGTAAGTCAAGGACTAGGTGTTGTCGTCGTAAATGGAAACGAACATTCAGAGTGATCAGATTACTCGCCTCTGTCGTCTTCGCATGTATCCCGAAGTTGCTGTAGGCGACTCCCCACTTGTTTCGCCGTCCTCTTCTTACCCGTCTTCCTGAATATTTCGTTGGATATGAAGATATTCCGCTTGGGAAACCGACGAAGATCTTTAGGATTCTTGATGTTTGCGGAATGGGGGCGATATTTTTCCAAAGCTAGAGGTTTCAAAGTGTAAATCACAGAGAATATATATATATAATGATCAACATACCTTCAATCAAGGCCGCTTCAACGTATGGCGGCCAGACAGGTTCGTTCTGCTGATCTTTCATCGTCTTCCATGATTTCCTGCCCGTGATTATGGTTTCAGCGCGAACTTTAGTAGAAGAGCGAGGAGAGCGTCGACTGTGGATAAGACGAAGATTCCCCTCCATTGTCGGGTATAAGCTGTTGAAGACAGGAGAGAACTCAAGTTCATTGCCCATGGGCGGGTGAAAGCAATGAGTATCGGAGGCCGGGCCATATAAACCGCCCAGTCAAAGTGGCAGAGTTCCCACAATAGGTCCGGTAAGATCCAGATTGCCTGCCAAGTACCCGTCTTTAGCAGGTGGATCGAATGCAAACGGCGACTTTATATTCAACGAAGCCATTATGCCGTCACTTCGATACCACGTCGCCCTATACAGAAAAAGACGGCCATGAATAAGAATGATCGGGGAACAAAAACAGTAAGGCCAAACAAGTTCCTGGAACCTGATACTACGCGCACAACTGGCCCCAGTTTAACCGGATGCAGAAAAAAAGGACATTACGGGATTTTCGTTGGAGACCGCCATTCAATTTCACGTACAGATCGCCCAAGGGGCCGTGGAATGCCGGTGAGTTGGAAAACCGTAGTATGGACACAATACCAATTGGCCCCTTTGGAGCGGTTTTTTCGCTTCCTGAGCGGGCGGGAAAGGCAACAAAGGCTAAAAGCCACAAGGGGATGCTTGGCAAGCTCTAAAGAGACCCGAAAAAAAACAATGCTAGAAAGAGATTTAACAGCTTAAAATAATGCAGATCTACGCATCTCATCTACGAGATGATCAAAGCGCAGATTTGTTGGGAGCCGGTGAGCCTGATGGTCCAAGTTCCGAGTTTGAACTTGGTTTGAGCTTCAATTTCAAATTGACCCTAGCTGATGATTGGCCTTGTTTGCATTGAAGGGTCTTGCGGCTCCGAAAATCAAAGCGGTGGGTTTGACTTTTTGCTTCCACCATCGTGTCCAATGGATCCCCATGCATCAGACGACTCGTCAACGGAGGACGATGCTGCGTCGCAGACGACCGAAGACGATCCCCAAGTCCCGGAGCTCAATGGGCAACCTGCTCCGCCACCGCCCACGCGAACTGCTCCCGTAGCCTCTTCAACAGCGAGAGAAAGACCGCACTACGAGCTACGGCATACGATGAGAGGCCACACAAAGTCAATTTCAGCTGTAAAATTTAGTCCAGACGGGACGCTCTTAGCTTCTTGTGGTAAGTGCAAGGCGTTTCTTTTGTTACCGGCGTCGGTTGAAAGCTTTCTCTGTCAGGTGCAGAAAATATGGTCAAGATCTGGTCCCCCTTTACCGGAGAACTAATCCGAAATCTAAATGGACATACCGCCGGGCTCTCTGATATCTCCTGGACCACAGATAGCGTCTATTTGGCCTCGGCGTCCGACGATAAAACTGTTCGAATATGGGAGGTCGATACCGTATGTACTGATAGTGTTAGAATGACTGCAATATATCCTGATGGCTTTGGCACCAAGGGTCTGACTGCAAAAGTCCTAAAAGGCCACACTAAAGAAGTGTTCTGCCTCAACTACAACGCTGCGTCTAACCTTCTCGTCTCCGGGTGCTGCGATGGAGATGTGAAGATCTGGAATACTGCCAGAGGTTTTATACGTTGCTATCCTACCCCTCCTGACCTTGATTGAACTTCGGTACCGCAGGCAAATGCATGAAGACGCTCCATGCGCACTTGGATTATGTGACCGCAGTGCATTTTAATCGGGATGCCTCTCTGATCGTGTCTTGTTCCTTGGATGGCCTAATGTACGTTCAGGAGTTCGCCGTGATCAACACTAACTCGTTCCTTGATACCAGACGCATATGGAACACAAGCGATGGTCAGTGTCTGAAAACCCTTGCCGAGTCGCAGGATGCAATTTGGTCGGTCATGTCACGTCGGGCTTTCCCCCAGTTTTCTGATACCGCCGTTAGCCAGCACGTGCAGTTTTCGCCCAATTCGAAGTATATTCTTTCTACTGCGCACGACAGTGCAATACGGCTCTGGGATTACCAGACCAATCGCTGTCTAAAAACATACGTTGGCCATTCTAATTCAAAGTACTGCATATCAGCTTGCTTCAGTGTTACCGGTGGGAAATGGATCGTAGCAGGCAGCGAGGATAATAAAACCTACATTTGGGACCTGCAAACACGAGAGATCGTTCAAATTCTCGAAGGACATACCGGTATGTTTCTCATTTACCTGACGTGACTAGCACTAACACCATACTGTTTCAGACGTCGTTGTGGCAGTCGCTGTGAGTATTGTGTCGTTTGTACTTTCTTGCCCAGGAACTAACATACCCCTTCCAGACACACCCCTCACAGAATATGATTGCAACAGGCTCCATTGATAGTGATCTTACCATCCGGATATGGTCTGATCGCACTGGCGAAGCCTGACGTCGACCTTGTACTTTTTTTAACGGTTTTCATGGCGACAGTGTGAGATATACTTCCAGATCATCAATAGCATGTACAACTTGGTGTAGAAGAGGGGTTACGCTGAAAGCTACTCAGTGTTAATAATACTAATACAAGGTCCATTTAAATGCAACAGGAAATCGTTGTGAGCAGAAAAAGAAAGCATTGTCGACAGTCGTAACGATTATGATGCGCGTGGCTTACTTAACAGGTTCGGCATTCAACAAATCTGCCGCAGCGAGAAGTTAATTAACATTGGACCAAGTAAGAGTGATAACCTCACCTTTAGCCACCTCTTTATCCGCATCAGTCAATCCGGAATCATGCGCTTCCAAGAAAGCGTCAACCTATACGCTGTTCAGCCGGCAGCTATACAACGGAGGCAAAAGCCGACCAACCTCGTCCATGACATTGTCGCCTCCGTCTAGTGTATCATCACCGAAATCTTCATCGTCATCGTCATCGTCCTTGACATCGTCAATGGCGAATGCAGTGCGTTCCATAAGCGCAGCATTGGCCGCTTGTACCATAGGCATCGGCGAGAACACAGAATTGGTTGCCTTAGTACTCGTTGTGTCCACACTGAGGGTCGAGGATGAAGTTGCGAGCGTCGAAGTACTCTCGCTCGACTTGAGACTTGCTTTCGACGAGGAGTGCCGCATAGATGGCGTGAGAAGCGATTCTCGAGCCTTGGGTTCCTCGAGTTTCGTATAACGTCCGATAGATGGTCGATGAATCACCTTCGGGGATGCCATGGTTAACATATCGGCTTCAATACTGAACTCCGCCGCGACTTACTTGATGTTTCCCAATCGTCTTTCCAATCTCATCTGTGAACATGTTGAATATCTTCTTGTTACTATCCGTTGCAATCGTGGACCAAATGTCGCCTAATAGGCCGCTGTTAGACGTCGGCAATTCCATGTCAGGTAAGGGGTCTAGTCTGAACGACGCTGACAGGTCGGTCTCGAAGAAGGACTCAAGCACCTCATCGGCAAGTACCACCATTCTGAATCTATGCGCACACGGATGAGCATCGTCCACAGAGTTAGGAGGAGTTTCAATGCATACGTTGCCAAATTCAGATACGGCTGATTAGAAGCGATAGGCGGCGGCGACGATGGCTCGCCATCCTCTCCTGTTTCGTCTTCTGGTCGGGGTAAGAGGGCATCGCCATATTCGAATGCATTAGTCATGAATCGACTGACGGCTCCGAGGTACGCATCCCCAATCTCATATCGAAATATAAACTAAGCAACGATATCTTTAGAGGACCAAAAAATACTATCAGAGGAAACTTGACATACCAGGAATGATTCCGAAAGGGTCAGCACCTCGTCCTTGGTAAGATAGCCATCTTTGTTCTTGTCGTGAAGATTAAAGAACCATTCGATGTTCTCCATTAGATCATTGAACATGACGCCATCTAATCCAGAGACCAGATCCTGTTAACGCCGATTCAGACGTGATCTAAAGATAAAACCAAGGGGTAAAAGTACCTGGAACGACAGGGCGCCGCGGCACGACGTATCCCAAAAGAAGAAAAGGCGATCAATGAATTCGTGCTCTGCCATTTCACGATCAACACGTTGCTGAAACAATTAGTGAGAAAGAAAGCTAGGAGGAATGGTACTAGGGCAAACCTGGAAGCCATTGCGGACAATTCGCTCGTCCCTTGCCCATGTCGCGATTTCGCTAAGGAAATACTGGAACGTCTTCAAACCAATCCTGGTCTCCGGTTTTTCTTCTGTACCATCGGCAGGTGTCAACAGAGTGGGTAGAGGAGCTGCAGCTGGAGGTGGTGGATAGATGCACATTGACCTATACAGCGAATCATAAACGAGCCCAGCCTGTTCTTTATTGAATCTGCCAAGGCTTTTGAGGTTCCGCACAGCAGAACGCTTAGAAAAAGACTCTATACTGTGGATGATCTCACTCCTGAACCGCTTGCGCTCAGAAAGGATCATGTCATCGGTTATGACCGAGAATTCACGGAACGAGACCAGAAGGAGCTCTTGAAAACGTGTTATTGCTCGTGCACGAGGATCGGTTGAGTCCGGATGTGCAGAATCTCCCAGAGATGCGAAATAATCTCGCATGAGACTAATATATAGAGATCAGATTATAAGCGACAAGAGGAAGGACGGAATATACTTGAGGAATTGGCCGTCATCTTGGATCTGGAGAAGCTTCTCCCCATTGATCTTGAGAATGGCTATTGACAGAAAATGAGTCGACATTCAGCAAGTCATCAAAACGGCCTAACCCAGTCTAAAATAAGGAGCAAAATTGAGTCGCTAAATCGAGGATATTTATGGCTGTCACTTACCCCACTTGGAATAGTACTTTCGGGCCCATGCAGAAGAAGCAATCCACAATCCGAAAAGCGAAAATCATGGGCATACTGTTAATATACCTGTGGCGACATTAACATAAACCAAAGAACACAACAGCCGACATGCACCCACAGACTCAAGAACCAGGGCAACGACGCAACCGAAAGTTGAACATCCACCTCTTGGAAATGATCGTGAATTATCGGCAAACACCGTTGGACTAATGACTCGAATACACGTTGATCTAGTAGCGTTCCGTGCATGGAAGGGCTAGAAAGAATTTGAGATCATTACTTTCCCAAGACATCAAGACGGCGTACGCATAGTAACCAGGAAGTAGGCGGTCACATAAAACTTCTAACAACCAAAATGCTTGCTCTTCTGACATATATCTGAAGCAATTCAGACGGATGAAACAAAAAATTTGAAAACTTGGCCACTCACATAAGAATGGCTGCAGCCAAGATATTCATCGCCTATCGTTTCCAAGTCAGGGTCTGGATATGGCTGCGAACGAGCTACAGACCTGACAATAACCAAGTTCGGGATTCTTGAACGAATAGGCCTGCAACACACGTCGGAGGGCGCCGATTCCTTCTTCAGATTGGTAACCAGCGTACTCGGGTAAACTCCTGTGGAGATCCTTCTCAATATCCTCCGTGCTGGTACTTGTCCGTCCCTTGTTCTCCTCCAATATCCTAGCATAGCATCCCGGGTTGGAGAAGCGCAGAAATATGGAGCCAGATAAGGTTTCCCACATCTCGCCACGAAGTCGGTTCGGTAGTCCAACTTGTACGAGTCGAGTACATTGAGGGTACCGTAAAAGGGTGAGATTACGCCCGTGTGCTTCCAAGATGGGTTAGTCAAACGTGTTGAACGTGCACCGGCGTCTAACACATACTTCGCAGGATAATCTGTCCAGAGTTTAATCTTAGAAGCTTCTCGGAGCCTATGTTTCTTTATATTAGTAGCCTCCAAGCAAAGATAAAATACATACTTCTTTGGATCCCCAGGAAACTTGAAACGTAGCCCCAGACCGCCATGGTAAGTTGTCTCCCTCGGCTCTGGGTGTTCCTTCTCCTGGCTAATAAGGCTCCCATCCTCTCTCTCCTGATCCGCGACCGACGACGTCGTAGGCACGAGCGCTTCCGAATAGCACGTCTTCACGAACCCCTTGACAGCCTTCATCTGCCCACGCTGCAGCTCCATCTTCAATGCGTCACGCAGTAACGAACAAAACTGGTCCGCTGTCGGTCGGAGGGACGTCAATTGGACGATCTACAGCGATTCAACGCATGTACCGCCACCACAAGAAATAGAAACTGACTATTTTGCCCCCGTGAAATAGAGCAAGACTCAGTGCATAGATACCTGCTCGAGCATTGAGTCGTTCGACGCGCCGTATCGTCGACAACGGGATGGTGAAGCGCACGGACTTGCGGTCGAGCGACGTAAAGGCCAAGTACGGAGCGATGAGATACAGTTTGCCCGCCTAAGACGCCATCGGTCAAGGGCCTCGACACTGCTATACCGATGCTGTACTCACATACGAATCCTCTTCTCCTTCTATCCCAAGGCTCAACACGGCATTGATATCCATCTTTTCCACCTCCTCTTCGGGCGCCTTTTCGGGTGGTGAACCATTGGGCACTGGTGTCGCAGGTAAGGAGAAGAATATCTCCGTCAACTGTTCCTTTGTGGGCTCCTTGAAATTCCGCAGCGCGGTGGAAATCGTTGACATTGTTACCCCTCGCTAGGAGCTGAAGAGGGCGAGGACGAGGCTGGTAGCCACCCTCAATTCCCAGACGGTGAAGGGTGACGGAACTGAGCAAGGCGAAGGTGGCTGTGTAGTGATATCAATGCTTTGATTCGAAACATACATAACCAGCGGCGCAAATTCTCTATAATCACGTTCCTAGCCTGCAATTGAAGATTAGTTCCGAAAATATTCTTATCTATTCCCCTCTGGCTTATTAAAGGACACCCAGCCGTGCTCGCCTTCCTCTTTCCATCTGCAGTTTCTGGCGTATCTGTCTCTAAATACTCCTTTATCCAGTGCAACATTCCTGGAACCGTCTGAGCCGTCGTTATATTTGTCTGTGATCACTTTGAGAAAGACCGCTACGCAAACCGCTATGGAAGGAAGGCTGCTCTTACATTCTCGCATGCTACCACAACGGAGGTTTCACGCCAGTCGGACCGTTGTGTCCACCGATTATCCCTCCCCCCCCGCATTTATGCTTTCTCGCATAGGCCTTACTACCTTCCTTGGCGTCAGTTTTTAGTTCCCTTCGTTGCAGAATGCTATCCTGACATGATCGGTGTCTGCTTCAGCATTCCTACCAATGTTTGCCGGGCATCGTTGAACAAATGTCAAACTTTGCAGGTATAATTGACGTGGGAATGGCCCTTAAATACGATATTGGCTGATATCACAGCGGCGTGGCTTAACCGGGGTTTCCTTATGAAGCCAAGTTGAGCGCTTTCTACACTCATTGGTTTTAAGAGCTACGCAGTGTCACGCGGACATACTCTACGCGAAATCAAACGGATCCCTATTAAAATGCGAAATTATAAGAAAAGATTCCCAAGCGCCAAGACGAAGAAGCCTACCTAGGCGGAGGTCTACGAATCTCATACCTCACATTATCGTGCTCTTCTCCTTCCTCCCGAAGAATCACGATTTTGGCATACGCGTTCCGCTTTGGATCGTACTTGTAATGGTCCAATTCCCTCAAATTGGGACAAAGCAAGAGTACTTGCATGATCGCTTCGTGCATCTTGTCCAGGTCCCCATCTACAGCTCTCCACAGCGACAGGCCCTCAATTACTTCTAGATCGGGTAGAAGGGAAAATAGCTGTAGCCAGTCGTCCTGAAGACGTTTCAGCGAGGGAAATAAAAAATAATAGTACAACCACTCACCAGTTCGGAATGATATTCAGGAAAAGACAAACGAGTGATATTTGGACATTTTCCGGCCAAAGCAAGCAGTGCGTCGTAGGTGTTACCAACGGAAAAGGTAAATCTAATATCGCGAAGATAGTCTCCATTGATCTCCTCCATGCAAGTGAATATCGCCGGTTCGATTGTGGTTTCAACGCACTCGATAGACCGCGGTGACGTGTAAAGCGCCTTGAGGAGCAGCTCGCTTCCAGATACGCGCCGGATACGGGGTAGGGAGCCTGGGCCTAGGCCGCCAATCAAAGGACCCAAAGGAAACCACGACAGCTCCTCGATGGTTGGGTTCTTCTCCAAAAATCGAACCCAGTATTTGTCGAGGGAAAGCGTTCCTCCTGATTGAAGAAATATATTCACTTTCTTCAGCCGCGGAAATACGCAGTCGGAGAGAATAGTCAGCTCCATCGGTAACTTTAGAACCTAGTTGATGATTAATCAGAAAGCTGAAATTAGGTCGCGTCCGGAAGGAAGTACCTCAATCGTGGGACAGGCCTTCATCATCGACCTCAGAAAAGGCCCGATCTGAGGCCTAACCCATACACGACCCACTAACGACAGATGCGTCAACTTCGTCAGCTTCCAGAGCTGCATAAATTAACATCATAAGCAACAAAGCATTGTGACGGTCCGGAACACTCACGGGATATATTGAATTATGACATCCAGGCCTAGCTTCAAACGCTCCAGCCAGCGCCACCTTGCTCAGCGATGGTTTCCTGAGCAGTGTACCCAGAATCTCCGCCTCCTGCGAGGCGGTGGCTGTCGGCTCTGGAAATGGATTATATGTACAGGACCAAGTAAAGACCCGCAGACGATCCATATTCCGGAGGGCCGCGCACATGTTCTGGACCCGTATATCCTCGCTTCCGGCGTCGCCCACTGTGCATGGGGGAACCAACGTGGTGGGGGAATGGTCCGAAGCCGAGTGGTTGTGCCTTTCACATATATGCACCTCGCGTATGTTGCGTGCCAGGTCAGCACGTTTCGCGAGGTGCGCCCACATGGTCGGAAGCTTGTGACGAATGCGAACTATGCGGTATTCGCTGTGTCTGGGTATGACAAGTCGAGCGCATGCCCGAGATACCAGGGCAATGGAAATGAGGTCGCTGTGAAGATCAATTTCAGCCAATATTTCGTCCAAAATTTCTTGTGGGAGGAGTAAAAGTGGGGAAGTATTGGCCCGGAGCATTACAGAAGGAGAAAGGTGAAGGGATACGTCTGCAGGTCGAACTGGTCGCTGGGAAGAAGTGGTTCCAGAGCAAGTGATATCATGGTGGGTGTCACTTGTTTAAATACGCTGCTGCGCTACTACCGGGGACAAGTGCTTCCTCTTTAGGGGAGCTCCACTGTTCATCTTATCTCGGAATGATCCGGACCTTTGGACACGCCGAGAACACTGATGTGAAGAAACTTCTTAATGAATAGAATGCCTCGACATGCCTAGAAGAGGCGACAGGAGAGAAACGAATCTACGTTGAAAAATATGGCAGCTCTCAGTGATCTGGAGCTGATTTACAGGATATTCTACTCTACTCCTGGCCCGTACAGAAGAAAAAGAAGACCTATCTCCCCAGAGCGCGGTACGTGGCGCAGGGAAGATGAAACAGGGAATCGCTACCAAGGATGTCCTAAGGCCAATCGAAGGGATGAAGAATCCGACGCCCATGCTTCGTACTCAGGGCTGATGTCGTATTGTAAGGTGTTTCAACTGCCGAGACTGCTTCAAAAGCATCTCATGTGGTACTGCAGACGATGATCACAGCGGTAGAATCATGGATGTTAATGATCATGATATTTACATGTATGATAACGATGACTGGTAGGAGCACAATAGTCTGCAAATGACAAGTGCAGATAAACTATGAAGGAAGCTGAAGCTCCGGCTAAACTGAATATCATTTTCAGCCGCACTCATTGTGGCCGGCTTCTCGGACAAATGTGAAGACTGATGAATAGGAAAGAACCTCTGTTTCCATGAATTCTACAACCAACGTTGTTCAATCAGAAAAATGGATGGAAATGATAACCACGGTCCATGATCGTAGCGTCGAGTCAACGAAATACAACTTGAACGTCCCTCCAACCTGTGCTGTACGTAGTCCAACTTCGAATCTGTGGATTCGATCGTGTTATTATCGCGCAAACAGGAGCTGGAGACGTTTCTCTCTCAACTGTTTCCATGTCTCATTTCCGGAGTCCTACTACATTTCACCTGTTTCAGCGACCTGAACAGGTGTCGAACAGGCATTCAATGTCGTTCGAGCTGTACTTGTTCTTCGAATGTGATCCGCTGAGGATGGAGCTAAGGACGATGTGGAAGCCGCTAAAAATTATGTCCGGCGGTATTTCGGATCGCTGTAATAACCAGTGCAAAAGTAACGGTGAGAGAAAGATCGCAGTGTTCAAATATGGTTCGCTTGCGATACATCAATACGTGGGATTAAAATGCATTTCAGCGGGGTTGTAACCAGGTTCAAGGAATATGCCAGACAGCTTGAAGAAACGTCGAAACCCTCAAACTTAAAGTCAGTCTGAAACCAATCTCGAACAAGGTCAAACTTATCACACAGTTCATGGGAAAAAGAAATATAATATTCGCAACAGCCAGAAGTAAAGACCAAAAAGAAAATCCAAAGACCACGAGGAAAAAAGGGAGTAGAAATGTGATCATGATAGGCTGACCTCGAAGAAAAGATATGCAAGTTGGCGAGGTATAGGCTGTGGTGTGTTTGAAGAAAGACAGAAAGACAGGACTGGAAAGACAGAAAAGAGCAAAAAGAAAAGGGTATATCAAGAAAATCCTGAAGAAATACGGGTATAGGAATGTGATGATGGTAGGCCGACCTCGAAAGAAATATGGAAATTGGCGAGGTATAGGCTGTGATGTTTGAGGAAAAAGAAAGAGAGAAGACCGAAGAGACAGGAGAGAAAAGGGTATATGGAGTAGAAATGTAATAAATAAGAATAATGATATAGGCTGGGGAAGATAGAATGTCGACCGAGAGCAATGCCGCGCAGATATCCTGAAAGGTGAACCAAAGACCGATGACGATGATGCAAAACCGAAAACCAAGGAGACGCTGGAGACAACGAGGATGTCGAAGGATGTAATAGTCTGTCGTGCACGCGATGGGAAAGGGTATAGCGGAACAGAACTCGTTAACTACCCGTCGGCAGTCAACGGTCCCTCCGAGGCCCATCAGAGAACGGTGATGGCCCGTCGACCACCACCGTCTCCAATGTTCCTCATCTACCAGGGATAGAGGAAGGACCGGTAAGCTCGTCAGCGAACCAATCCTCCCCCGGTGACCAGCCACATGCACCACAGCCCGTCGGCCCCAATGCACTGCTGATCGTCCCTTGGGTCCCATCGCGGCAACGTAGTAGGTATGCGTGTGTCGAATATCCTCGTCATCTCTGTGCGTTCGCTCAAGTATCGGTCTAGCCTCTCCATCGAGGAAACTTGGAGGAAGAAGGCTGAGAACAAATCAGAAATGAGAAAATACGTTAGTGAAATGAAGACTCACAATACCCTTCGCTGGACGGGTGGATGAACCGCTTTCATCCTTGCGACGCGTGGTCGGCGCCGCGAGAGGGAAACGGCTCGCTCGTTTGGCCAGCTTCGGTCCTGAAGAAGGAGGCGGTGTGGGCATGCATTGCTCAGCTCCTTGTATTCCTCGAACCTTTATCGGCGTCCGCGATGGCGAGGGTCGAACGGTCCGAGGCGCATTGGTCATCTGAGCCAATGCTGGTCTTCTCCTCGGTGGCGAAGGGATACGCTGCCAGATAGAAGGTGCAGCCACCGATGCCTCTGACGAGTCCAAGAGTCGCGACTGGGGGTTCGATGGGCGCACGAACGGAGAAGGAGAGCGAATATCGACCGAGGCTGTCGAAGACACCTGATGTCTCGATAGTAGGCTGATCCTCCTCCGACAGGGCTGACGATTCATAATCATCCTCCTCCTCCTCCTCCTCCTCCTCCGGAAGAATGTTGCCTGGAAGTCGCAAGATCGGATTCACCGCGTGCTCCGACAAACGCCGCGCATACGACCGCACCTATACAACATTCACTGTCAGCAGGGAAACTGGAATGAAACTGACGATACTCACAAGGTGCAAACCCATCTCCATCTTCGACTTGTCCTCATCTGTCGTATCCTCGTCCCACTTGACGGGTAGCAGTACATCGTATATGTCCTTTATCAGCGTCTCTCTCCTCAACAACACATGCCAGAATTCTCTGGCCCAAAGATGCTAGAAATTGAATAATCAGGATTCATGGATATCAACATCCTTCGTATCCGCACTCACCCTTGCATCTGGGCCAAAATCAGGATCAAAGTATTCGAACCCATCTCTCCTTCGCAGAGGAGGAGTTGAGGTTGAGGCCAATGGCGATGGACACGGTGTTCCCAGTGTCGATGCAGAAAGCGACGCTGAATTCTCCTGTAAGCCACGACACATGAGTATATTCTTTACCCAAAGCAGTTCGAAATCCTTACATGATCAGTCTCCCCGAAGACCAAGATCTCTTTCCGTAAACGCTCAAACTCGGTTGTGTTGGCGACGCTTTCAACCGAAGGGAACGAAATCGTCGGCGCCATAGTGTAGAGGTTCTGAGAACGCGCTACTTAGTGACCACCATAGACGCACTCTATGGTGCACTTACACAGCCACTAGTCACTCTCGGGACGGAAAAGATATCGGGAGCAGCCATCGTCTGGGATCGTGAATTACCCGCCTCGGTCATGGCATAAAGACTGTCGCCAGGAGTGAAAACGTCCTATGAGGCATGTCATGTTAGTCGGTGTACCAAAGGTGTGAAATGGACATGCTACCTTTAGTTCCTCAGGTGCCAAATCAACTTGAACGCCAAAAGACGTCATCGCGACCGGATCAGTACCAATGGAAATATCCTAAGATGGATGTCAGTTGGTGCATCGAAAAAGTGCACTAGACAGCCTACCTTTGATTCCTCTGGTGCCAATCCACACTGAACACCGACAGATGTTCTTGAGACCGGGTCAGTACCAATGGAAATATCCTGAGGCGCGCGATGTTAGTCACGCATCAATCTTAACTAGATATGCCTACCTTTAATTCCTTGGGTACCAATTCAAACTGAACACCCATGGACGTCCTTGAGACTGGGTCGGTACCAATGGAAACATCCTGAAACGCGCAATGTCAGTCCTTGCATCAAAGGTGCAGGATGTGGACCCTTACCTTGACTTGGTGTACTTCAGGCATTGCTTGGATGCTGATGGACGTCTTTAAGGGCTGAACGACACCGCTGCAGACATCTACGGATGGCAATGATGCAGTATCGACCGACGCCTGAAGATATAACAATGAGAAAACGAGAACTGGAAAATGATAGATGATACTCACCTCGAGATGCTCCCCTTCTTCGGAAACTAAGATATTCTCCATCACCACCTCGCCCTGTTTAATCCCGCTTCCCAGACGTACATCGACCATGGTGAACATGGTGAACACGGCGGATTCGATAACCCAGGATGTCATCGCTCCAAAGCAGCTGCACAAATCGACGAACAGAGGGCAGAGCTTGTCCAAGACGGCAGAAACTTTCTCAAAAGAAACACTCCGGGCGAGGAAACCCAATACAAAGCTTATCAGGACCATGATAATCAGTGTGAAGAGTGATACCTGTCCGGTTGAACCGAGGAGGGAAGAATGCCACGGGCGAGGGGCGGGAATGGGGATGGACTTGGAGAATAACGGATAGAAAGACCGGAATGCTTGCTTGAAGACCATGACGAGTAAGGCGACCACGACCACCATGAACACCGATATCGCCAGTGACTTGAACGTCCTCAGGTTCGACTGAGCACGGGCGACCCTCAACGACACCTGCATGCGCTGGCGGGGGACAGAAACCAGCTTGAGTCCATCTTCGACAGACATCGTCAGGACAACGGCGACCGCGCTGACTGTCTCAAAAATGGCGGGTTCCAGGAGCTGTCGAATGATACCTTGGGAAGCAGGATCATCTACGGTGATTTCTAGGTCGTCGAGCAGGCGGGTTGAGCTATCCGGGATGGTAGTCGCGAAGACGATGGGCTCGAGGAGCCCATTAATAGCCCCCGGGGTTGCTTGACATACGCAAGCATCGACGTCCTCGCTGGTAATCGCCGGTGCCCCGTAGTCAAAGCCGACCACCGGGACAGGCGCCTCCCACCTCCGACTGACGTCGGTGGAGGGCATCGATGCCTCATATATAGAGATGCCGAGGACAAGAAGGGTGCTGATCGAGCAAGGAAACATGTTGGTGTTTTGGGTGCAAGTTCAACTAATGTTGGATTTCCCGATCCATGGCTAGTTATATACTCCCCGATCTTCCGTCGATCTTTGACTGCTCCGATACCGACACGTCAAAGGGTTTTACATGTCCTAGAGAGAAGAGAAGAAATACGATGAAAGGCGGGAGATGAGATGATAGGTCGGAACTGAACCCGTGAAAGACAGACGCGCATTGAGCGTATTACACACGTTTTTGAATATCACAGTATTTCGATTTTGTCCTCAAATCGGACCAAGGCGTGCCTACAGAACTGGGAAACCATCGCCCTAGGCGATGGGCGCGATGTCGTCGGGCAGCATGGTCACGTTGCATCTTCGTTTTACGCGACGCCAGCATGTGACAGTGTGTGTAGTCCACAATCCGTTCAACATCATGCTTGACGTTGCAGAGACGTCCTCGCTCGGAAAGTTCAGTTCGTGGAGGATTGACAGACTTCACCAGAAAATCAGTCGCGTGAAAAAAAGAACATAGATTCTAGGGATGTCACACTTACCTTGTGAAGTAGCTTTGACCTTTGTCAAGGGTAGCTCTCTTTACTCGAATCATACCAGCATGTCACAATAATGCCGTGCTGTAGGCCTTGTTAGCTCGTAACAGCGATAATTTCGGTACCACCCACTACAACATTTCTAGCACAGGGAGGATTCAGTTGTGTTACGGAGCATTTTATTGCACATACATACCTTACAATCTTTCATCGGAGCATCTACAGACACTTGCCATCCCGCGTCAAGATAGAGAAGCCATGAATCTGTGCAAGATTTTCGAGTTCAACTATGATGACAGTACCATGTGTTCGCATAATGACCAACGGGTTTGGGACTGCATCATAGCTACGGGCGACGAACACTCTGATGGCCTTTTTGCTATCCCCGATAGCTAAGTAGATCACCTGTACGACAAAATTCAACACAGTGAATAAAACGGTTATGGTAGACACTTTGTAAAACGTGCCTACCTTGCACACAAATCCATAAAAAACTAAGTTGTACCATTACGGCCTAGGCCTGAGCGCCGCGGCTGATGTCGAGCCAAGGTCGCAAAGATATCATTCAGTGAGCGAAAGATGCACGGAGGCCAAATAGGCTCCCAGTTATTAAGGCCAGAAAGGAGGGGGCGAAGACCTTTACTCTGGGAGACGCGAATGATACCCAGAAGAACCACATCCTGTAACACTAATGCACTGACGGAGCATTTCTGCCATCTGGGAGGTGACCGCGTGAAGAGTCGACTCAAGGCACAAATACGATTGGGGTCCTTGGGCCAGGAGGAGGGAGGAGAGAGAAAGAGAGTAATGTAAGCATAACATTGCTGTTTGGCAATTTGTCGGAATGAATGAAGCTGTAGGCATGCATGAGCGGCTGAGCAGGAAAGGAAAACGTGGTGGCTGTGCAACCTACGCCCCAAATCCGGACTTTGATGTCCAATTCCTCCTCGACGAGCCTTGTCTAATAAAATTTCCCTCCTTCCTTCCAATGTGAGTGCACCATTGTCTCATCGATAACTCTCGTTCCAAGATACCGGTAAATAATAACAGCTAATAATAGACACATCTGTCACGAAACCGATGCCCATATTTGGCATGCAACGCATTAAAATTCCTGAGCAAGTATAATTATCTCTCGTTAATCGCTGGAATCATATTCCACCATTCTATGTTGGGTCTTGATCTCGTTTGGGGGCAGATCAGGGGATCTCATGGAGGCAAGAATACCTTTGTCGATTCCTAGGCTCTACCTCAATTCATTGATTGTATCCCACAAGGTCCGTTACCTGTCTGAACGTAGTACCTGGAATGATGTTTACCATGTCAGATCATGACTATGTATTGGTGAGGCTGTGTCGCATTCATTGCTCCTCATAGGATCGATCTTTACGCCGCCTCGTTATATAGCCTTTCCTCTCTGCACACTTTAGCCATGGACCTTGTCACTAAGCCCGACGCTCTATCTACTATCTGGGAAGTGAATTCCTGACGGTCATTTGATCTCGCGCGGTCGTCAACGTCATGTCTATCGGATGATACGAACCTCCTACAACGACGTCGTCTTATATTTGATCCGTTCAATCCTACTCCTCGCGATCGAAAATACTCAGTTTTTCTTTATTGCTGTTTGCAATATTGTTGGCAGACCTGCCTTTTTGGGCCGGCGCCGACTTTTTGAGGCGTTTTGTAATGTACGCGACGAGTGATAGGCTGGGAGGACGTCTCTCAACAACCCCTTGGATCGAATCATGCAGCTTCTCGTCACCGCGATGATGGAGTCGAAGGCTGCTCCCGCCGCCAGTCCTGCGACCCCTTTTCGACCAGCTATTCTACCCAGTCTGACCTGTATCAAGATCGAAATATGGGATGTTTCTAGAGTCGGAACGGCGCTCTTTATCAACGATATGTTCGTTCAAATGTTGTCGATACGGAGGACGATGCCTGCTGATGTGGATAACAGACGACTTCAAATTGTGACAGTCTCTCTCTTTAAAAGTTCGGTCCTGAGGGCGGGGTTGGCTAGCGATTTCGAGGCGTTGCAGCAGACAGGGATGGATCTGACAGTTTCGGTATCCGAGTCTAGCCATAAGACAGATCCTATCTCGCACTAGTTTTGTCGTATCTATCCAGGCATGTCAGTACTCCTTGTCTGCATACCTGCGTTCTCCGATGGTAAATAGACATCTGATATAAGCGACTTGTGCTTGTGCCTGAATGGTTGGTTGGGGGCGATGAATGACTTCGACTTCCTTTGTTGACAACTCGGGATGTCACGGAGGATGGAGTTTGTTGCGAGGACTCAGGACACGCCCTTGGGTCTTCTGGAGGTTTTGAGCCTTTGGACGTTGTTGTAGGTGGTCCGATTGTTTTGGTCTGTGGTTCGTGGGAATGAAGGTGCGTATTTTTTCCTACGAGTCTGCTTCCGAATACATCCTCATCTAAAAATTCTAGTCTTAGAGAGGCACTACCCATCATGTGCTACGGATCTTGCTTTGGACACTTTCCTATAGCAAGTTTCAACAATCTGTGCGGCGACAAAATCAGTGCCCTAGAAGCAGTAAATCACCCAACGAGAGCACAATGTTCGTCAAGTCTTCTGAATCCAAGATGGACCGGACAAAAATCGGAGTATCCTAGGTTCGCCCTGGTTCCTATCTTTGGCAGCATCGCGTTATGATGTTCTGAAGACGGAACTAGGACAAAAGATACCCACAGATTCTGCTGCAGTTCTGTTTACGCGCTGACAATACCGTGTGGTTTGCGTTCAAGTGCCAGTGGTGTGGAAGCAGTCCATGTCTGCGAACGATAACGAGGAACCAGGCTTGATTACACCAGCAAGACAGTGTAATACTATCTACTACAGGAACGACGTATGGCAGATCCTTCTGGATTGGCCCAACAACGACGGAACCATCCATCACTTTGACTGTGGGTATCGTTGGGCATTTTGGCTGTAAATGTATTAACCGCCCTTCCTAGAGTCTTGGCGGTGCCAAGCAGCTGATTCTGACCGGCACGACCCGCTTGTCATCTTCACATCCTATGCTTCAATACATCGAATCCGTCATCACTAGGAAACTCTGGACCGGAGATTTGAGAGATGTCATCTACTATCAAGTGGGCCTAGCTTCGACGAATCGATATCATAAGAAGCGGGAAGATGATCAAAGAGGGACGAAATATGTAAGCCTTGTATTGAGGCACTGTTGGCCTATGTGCGATTTTCATTATAACCTGACATATAGATGGTCTCTGTGATATGACTCGAGCCTACAAAGATACCACGAGTCTCGCCGTGACCTCCCAGGTGCTCGTCGTGGTATATCAGGTTTTCGCGCTGGAGGTCATCTGTGAGACCCTATTCTCTTCATCGTTCGTCGAACAGACATCTCCCCTTGATTCTGATCCTGACCGTTCTTTCGAGATGCCCGGTCATGCTTCAGTCTGTACCTTTTTTTTAGCTGCTTCTCGCCAATGGTGTCGTGCTATGCCAGCATTGGCTTTTGAATCAATGTTGGTGTCCGATTCTATGGCTTCGGCTTTCTATTTTCTCAGAGATTATGACGCAAACAAAGATGGATCGACTTTGAGACGGTGCATGAAACCCTGCCTCCAAAGATTTCAGTGCTAGAAAGGGAAATAACGTCAGGAAGAGATCGAAGTTCAGGTTCATCACAAGATATAGGCTGTGTTCCAAGTTTCTTTCACTTCTTCGATAGGTGTTTCTTCTACCGTATACGACCCGTACTGCAGAATCTCGTCTCTGTAACACTTTGGACAGCTAAGCTCTCGTTTAAACATTCCCAGGATTCAAAACTCCACATGGATACCGGTGATTAGCATGCATTGTCCGTGTCCAGTACTGAAGTTATAAACAAGAGGGTTGGTATACGTTATTTTCTTCAACCACTACCTCGTTGTCCTCGCTTCCCTCATGGCGACTCACACAGACATACCGTCAGATCTTACCGATGACGACAAAGCTTCCTTATTTCTACTTCTTGACGATCGGCTGAACTCGACAATTCTCTACACGATGTTGCATGGTGGGCCAAGACGTTCGGTATCTGGACATGTGTTGACCTATGTCAGGCATATACACCGGAATTCTTGCTGTTGCATTGTGGAATATCTGTGAGCCAGGAGCATATCCACTATAACATTAAGCTGAAATGGTTGATACAGTCACTAATAAATGTTGGCCGACCCGACGAGTCACGACCTTCGTTATCATTTTTCTGTATGCTCTGATTTCCCTCAATTTTGTTATAACTTGGTCCTACGTACGCTCCGTGTTCATCAAAAACGGGACAAGTTTTTGGACCATATCATTGAATCTCGGTCCCTCCGAAGCACTTGTATGGCCGACAGGCATTGCATCGTCCGTCAGTACTATTCTCGCAGATTTATACATGGTGTGTGCGACTGTGGCGGGGACTATCCCGACCAGCTTACCATCGTTTCGACTGTAGATCTGGTGCTGCTGGATGGTTTGAGGATGGCACTGGCTTATTGTTCTCCTTCCAGTACTTTCCCTAATTTCTGCAACTGGTAAAGTGTTCGACCTCATCTACTCTGTGCGTATATTCAACCTTCTTCTTAGTGTCGAGAGTCTTTGACGTCTTGGATACATCCTCTGGCGTCTTCCAGACACTCTACATATCTTTCAACTTGGCGACGACCTTATGGTGTACTCTACTCATCATTTACCGAATATTGGTCGTGCCCGGGGCAACTAGACGTGGGGCGGAGGCACGACTGAGAGTTTTTCACCGTCTCGTTGAAGTACTAGTGGAATCCTCAGCTCTATATTCAATAAGCTTTATCCTATATCTGGTTTTTACCATTCGTGACCTTTGGGGAAGTGTTTACCTTGATGTTATAGCTGGCACTGCAAAGGTGTGTTGATGGAATTGGACATTATCATCGATTAAACACCTTACTAGGGAATCGCACCCACGCTCCTCGTTGGTCGGGTAGCGGCGGGATATACGCGCCCCGACGACGACCACGACGAAAGTACCTTATCGACACTTCGTTTCCAGCCGCCTTTGGAACGTGGCACGACAAGCCTTAGTACAGAATCCACCACACAGACCTCAGTCGTTGAAATTGACATCGAAGCCCAACAGCAGTAGTCGTATGAGCTCGTATGGAGGGGGGGGGCTTTGAACTAAATGTAGACGGTCATTTCCCGTCATATTGTCTTTTTTGATTATCGTATTACAAGTGCCCATTACGTCGTGACTTCGTTCCGTGATATTTCGATCCAATATGCAGTATCTAAACCCCTCTGTTCTCTCTTTCCTTTCAGATCTCTACGTTATGCATGTTACTCAGGAAGACATAGTCACAGCAGACCAGCGCGTTGTAACTAGTAAAAAAGAAGCCTTAGAAGTCATTGATTTCGCAAAGTCTTTCTCGGCCCTGAAAAGGGCATCAGTAAATTGGTAGGAAAAATATCTCCCTATAGAGAGGGTTATAGAATAACGGACTTGAGTGTTGAAGTCCGCGCCCTCGAGAGCACCTCACACGCTGTCATCCTGTCTTCTTGCTCGTCGTTGCGACGATCCGTTTCTTGGACATTGCGTTCTGTGACTCTCAGCTTTAATTCCCGTTAATTACTCATTACTTACTTGCCTCGCTTCCTCGGACTTTAGATTAGTTTATATTCCACGTACCTTGTGTTTCGCACCTCAGCTTTTGCTCTCATACAGGACAGAGAAGGCTGAGGTGAGCTCCTTTTGTATACCTGTTATTGAGCATCGTACTTACTTCTAGTTAGCATTGCGCGTATTCTTACATTGAGCTACTGTTCTCGTTTTACAGCAAAATAAGGGCATCTAATTGGATTCGAGGTGCTCGCTGAGTCGCTCGGGGTACCGATAACCACCCAACAGGGCAAATGATATTACAACCCATGTGCGCTTTCGTGTTCGAGCGCTAATAGGGTAATAAATAGATGACTAGGAAGGAGGTGGAGCCAATAGTAGAAGGCAAGACATGAGAGGACATGAAAGAAAAGGGGCAGCAGGCGGTGGTCAGGGAGGCAATGTGGTCAATGCCATGAGGCGATGAGTGCCTGGAGAAAGACAGGGTTCTTCCTCACATATATGTTGAATGCCAGGTGAGGACCAACACCCCTGAGCTTGTATGATGTGGGGAAGTAGTGCCATCTCCAGCAAGAGCTGTTGCTCCACCTGCATGCATTGACTGGCCAGCGACAGTGGGATTCGGGAAAAGTTTCCTTAGGTGCTTGATGAACCAGGATCAAATTGGAACAGTGCCTCAGGATGTTATCCAGAGACTAGGGAGCAAAGGGAATCGTGCATCGTGAGCTTGGAGGTACCAAGTAAAGATTGGCAGGGGATCAATGGAGGGGTCTGGTGAAGCCGGGATGACTATCTTGTTCCCTTCGAATGCAATATCCATCTTGTTGGCAGGCAGCAAGAAAGCATAAGCATCAGGGTACATCAGGAAAAAGACAAATGTGACATAACCACATCACATGTATACATACCGGCGGTATACTCCATAGCATCAGTATCCCACTACTAAAGGTACATAGCTCCCCTGTAGCTAGGGACATCAGGTGCAGCCTGCACATAGCAGCAACCACTGATAACAGTTTTACTAGGATCGATCAAAGGGTTTTAGAGATGTTTGGGAGGGTTAATGATGTTCAATCCCTGCATTTGTGTCATAGTAGTACAAAATCAATATGTCTAAGGTACAAATTAACAAAGAAAACCTTACTCCTATCCAAGACATTCTCACTGCTCCAAGTTGGATCAATTTTATGCCCTGAGTAACCCATTAGATGACAGCTGTGCGAAATATAGGTGATAGGTATGATGGATGAGTTCTGCTGCTGGTTTACCATTGAGCGGCTAACCTTGAACATGCCAGTATAGTCAGTGGGAACTGGGAACTCAAGAATAATACTAAGCAATCATATAGTATGTAGTGGCATAGCTCATCAAAGCTGCATAGGAATCACTACAGTCCTGTGGTTAGATTCACCCATAATAAAAGATGGAAGAGCCACTGGAAAAGTAGCTTCAGTTGCAATGACAGAGAATCAATGCCTGACCTACCATACAATGACTAATGGCTGTAAGTTGATAGTGCGAGCCAAAAGCAAAAATCAATGAAGTCCATTTTAATCTCCGATCATACTCTGATGGCCCATGCACATGTCAATGAAATGATCACACCATCCAAACACAGATCAACCACCCTTTCTTCCTTCCTTTCCACCATTGTCTCCACCTATTGCATTCTTCACTGGCCTTTCTTCCAAAGAGTATGGTATTGCTGGCTTCCTTTATCTGTATCCCAGCCTTTACAGTACTTGGTTTATGTTTGCATCAAATTGGTGACTGCCAGTGAGTAGCCTTCTATGTCGTCCCTTCATCTAATTGATACTTGACTGGTCTAGCTCTGACACAAAGCACCATCATGTGCTTGTAGACTTTCACACCTTTCAGGTGAGTGTTCCGATGTTGTCATGAGATGGTCTACACTCAACTGTCCTCGCCATCAGATGATTTATCAACCTTGAAGTGCAGGATGCCAGTGGAGATGCTGACAAGGTCTGTGGAGTGGACGACCATTTACTCAATGGTACATACATCTTTGACATTATTTCTGTGTTGACTGAACCAAATTCTCATAGGATTGTTAAGACTGGTCGAAAGGCAAGCAGTTGTCATCATGGTTCCATTGGTGAGTTTGGTTTGGTTTTCATCACCATGCCATCCTCTTACATCCTTTCTAGTTCAGTTCAAGTCTTGTTTGGGGTTTTGCATGACACTGTTGGCATGTATAGGTTAGGGTTTCCATAGTATGTGGCATATCCATACACTCTGGTATATTTACATGCAATGTATTATTTATTGTAGCATAGCCCATCAATATACTTAAGTTGACTGGTTAATTTTGATGAATTCTGTGCCATGTATTTAGTTATAGAATGCAATGGTATAGGTATCTGACCACTATAGTCACACTATTGTAGTGGCTATGTATCTCGTAGTGATAGCTATGGGGTGTACTAGGTGGTACCTACATTGAGCACCTAGCTACATGGAGGTATCTAAGGGAGGGGGGGGGGGGGGGGGGTGCTACCAGGGTACCTGAGTTATATAGGCTACGTAGCTAAATGTACTACATTAGTTTTTTCCTGATGTACCATTGAACAGTTGAGCGATGGCTGATTTTACGGGATGATCTCAGCTTCTTTGTATCCGGTGAGGTGAGCTCTCCAAGGCACATAAGGCCATTGAAGACAGTGGCGAGGATGGCTGTGAACAGCCAGTTGTCATAGTCACTTGAAGTAGCAAAGGAGCAGAGGGTGAAATGGAGGTTCATCATGGGAGAGGGGAATTTTCTGCTTGACTTCTGATCCATGGAGATGGTGGCACCCTTTAAGTGTGCAGGCAATAAGGGGGCTTTTCTGAAGGGTCCATGTGTTAGGAAAGAAGGGTTCGAGCCAATTACAGATGCTGGACAGGTAGGAGTCAACAGATTTTGGTTTGATGTGATAACACATGAAGACAGCGAAGAAGCTGAGGGTGTCCACTGTCAGTTCAACAGGAAGGTCATGAAGCTTGCAGAAAGTGATATATGAGTTCAGCACAGAGTTGTAGGAGGAGAAGGAAGCCTTATCGATGGCTGAAACCGAGAGCGAGAGCATGTTCATGATGCAAATGCTTCAGGGTCCAAGGCTCTCATACCTTTTGTCTGGACCCTGGAGATACCTCTATCAATGTCTCGCCACCCCCATCACAATATCAGATGGGGGTTGAAATTTCTCGACGATGAGTCCTGAGCATAGCCGAGCAGCTTCATCCAACTTCAACCTTGACAGAGCATCTGCGACAACATTTCTAGCTCCTGGGATATGAATGACATGCAAATCAATGTCATGCTCAATGAGCACTATCAACTGTTGACTTCAGGATGGGATTATAGAGTGCGGATGCCTTCAGCATATTAAAGATATCGACAGTGTTTTGATTGTCGGTTTTCACCGTCAACCAGAGTGGTGTAGACACATGGTTCTTGGCTGACCAATGAATGGCACAACAGATGCAGAGGGCTTCAAAGAAGAAGATGAATGGTTTTTCATCAATCAGGTCTGAAACTGAGCATACAAAGCTGAGCTTGCCTTCCGGGTGGTAGAAGCCCATCTCTGTCAGGCACACATCACACTCTAAGGTTAACATTGCCTCATTGTAAGGGTCCCAGTCCTTGGCTTTGAAGCAGAGCACCCTCGGAGATTCAGAAATATGCTGTGCCATCCATTTCAGATCATCCTTGATGGCCTTATTGATATGTACCAGGGCAAACCCATTCTCCTTCCCAGCCATCTTTTCATACAGATTGCATAACCCCAGTTTCATGAGAGGAAAGATGTTAAAAGACCAGTTGCTCCAACCTGAAATTTGATGGAAGTCAGACAGCGGTCTCCTTGTGGAGGCTATGAAGACTCTAAGATTGCTGAGGAGGTCTTCCTTCGATGTGGGAGGTAATGTCACAGTCATTTCATTAATAGTCAACATTGAAGCCAATGATAGCAAGAATTCTCCCAGAGACCTGCTTGACATGACTGTGGGGGACACCAAGCCAGTCCCACAGTTGCATCAGTCTGACCTGTTTTGCAGAGAAATACTCGTCATATGATTCATAGTAAGCTACTGCTGTGGTGAGGTCCCATGAGAAGTCATCGTCAGAGTAACAGAAAAGGTTCTTAATGTCAGCTACATTGATGGCAATCCACATAATCAACCCATTGACATTGTAGAAGATGTGGAAGGACCTCTGACCTCTAAAGTTATTGTTGTTGTCAACACTCCATTTGATGACCTTCTTGCATCTGGTAGCTTTCTAGGCATCGGTCAGATACCCAGTAGTCACAATTTGTTTGAGCTGCCACAGTGGGGACATTGGGCAGATTCTGTATGCCTTTGCTACATCTGACTTCCAAGCAACAAGGTCAGCAGTGGCATTGAACTCTGACAGACAACAAAAGCATAAGAGAACTGCAAAGAAGTTATGCAGTGTGTCAAGCCACACTCCAGCAACATCAGTGTGTTTAATCATTGTGTTGGGTGCAAAGACTCCAGCCGACATATTGGATACCAACCAAAGACCATCAGAATGAGGCTTGGGCACTGTATGCACTGGTGTACTATACATGTCAGGCAAGAGTTCAGGTCTGAAAGTGGTAGAGAATCACCCTGCAGCCATCTCACTATCCCTGTACTCAGAAATGAACTGCTGTTCCGTCTTGGTCCTAGGACTCATGCAAGCATGGTCCCAAGTGGTAGGGTATTCATCCATAGGTCTCATGTTAGCCCATGGCCAGAACCCTTCATGGAGGCCTACCACCACTGATTTGACAAACAGTTGGTTGGGATGCTGAGCAAGGGCTGACTCAAAGGCACCAATGTCAATCAGAGTAGTAATCTTGAAAAGGTGTAGATTTTCATGCAGCATAGTCAAAGCCACCACATTTTCATACTCTGTGGGAGGAGGTCTCAGCAGAGGAGGATCAATCTCAGTATATGCAGTGGTTTGGCTGGTGTAATTACTTTGAGGTGAGAAAACTAGCTGATGCAAGTATCACGGTGCATATGAGACCAGATCAACAGCATCTCTACTACCTCCTGGATCATATTCATTAAACCCCTGTAAGTTCAACCACTTGCAATCAAACCCCTGGTATATCTCTGTGGAAGTCCTCCTAGCCAGGTGCTCAGGAGGATCCTGATGGATGTTTGTCAGAGGTATGGCCTCCCCTGCAGATTGAGCAGACGTGTCGGTATTGACACTTTGCTGCAGAGGATGGGCAATGTCCAGCATTCCATCTGTGACAAGCATCCTGGCTGGTGCATGCATAGTCAGCTCCTTTCTTCTTACCTTGGTCACTGCTGAATTCACTATAGGCAATCCCTGACAATGTGAGATGGGACCTTTCGAGGTCTGCAAATTTAAGGATATCAGAGAGTATAATGTCCCTGCGATGGCCAACCTGTCCTTGGACTGCTTTGTCAAGGGCAAAGATCCTTGAATGAAAGTTGACAACTTGGCTTCCAAACAAGGATGTGATATAGTCATGGTAGCTGTTGAGTTCTTCAACTCTGTGAGGGAATGCAATGATGACGGCTTTGGAGTATGTCTGCCAGGTTGAACTCCACTCTGCTGCAGTTTTGATGGCATGCTTGAGATCGGATGATGAAGTTCTGTCAGTGAGCCTGATAGAAATCCTTTCAGACAGCGTATGAGTTTCAACCTCATTGATGGTGGTTGAGTGAGTTGCTGCATAGATAGCATCAAGGTTGAAGATATCTGAAGTGTGGGACATATGGTGGCCAGAAGTATAGAATTTATCGGAAACCTGTCAAATATGTAAATACAATTCAAGTCTCCATAACACATGTATTCTGACACCTTCAATAGTTACTGGAGAAATTGTATTTGATGTTCCCCAGTATTTACTGGAATAAATTCCATTAAATGGACAGTACAGCCTTGGGGCTAAGCAGATGAGGTTGGGAGACGAAGCAAAGGTCAAGACTTTTCAGCTCTTGACCTTCATCCCCAGGTATGTTATATACTAGCTAGAATAAACTCAGCTCTTGACCTTCATCCCCAGTTCTGGCATGTACCACTGCGCTAAATAACCTGCTTTCAACAGGTTATGGGCCCCATGTCTTACTAAGCCAAAGAAAATTTTTGTTCCCTCTTGCAAGCTTCCTTCTAGACATTGACATCTTGCTCATGCCCTCGAAAGGCACATAGTATCCGGTACAGAGTCACAGCCACCCATCACGTGCATGCATCATCAATTAGCACGTGACTTTCGACTTCATATCCCCACAATGAATGACTCAGACACTGATGTCACCAAACGAGGTTTTCCCAGTCTCTATGCCGACAACTGGAACCAGTTCTCACCTTCCTTCGAGGCATACATGAATATCAAGGGACTTTTTGGTCACTTCGATGGCACTGAGGATACACCAGAACCAGAGGATCCTGACAATCCAACCAAAGTCGAGAGGAAGGAAATGAAGGCTTATCTCCAGGGTTGTGCTTCTGCAGCAGGGTACCTATGGCTTTGCATTGATGAGTCGCAGTGTGCCCATGTTGGCCTTCTCAAGAGCAAGCCCAATGCCATGTGGACCAAACTGAAAGAAATCCATTAACAGAAGAAACCAGGAATGCGATTCAATGCCTATGATGCCTTGTTCAGCATTCAAAAAGAAGATGAAGAGTCTTTATCCACCCTTGTTGGCCATGTTTCAAAGACAATGCAGGACATCAAAGCCCTATGCCCCAAAAAATTTACTATTGATCAACTCGATGAGGAGCTTCAGTCCATGGCCCTTATCCGAGCCCTGCCGAACTGACTTTGACAACTTCATCTCCTCCATCCTTCTCCTTGATTTACTCGGCCTTGACAGACTGGTTGCTGCCTTCCTATACTGAGGAAACCCAGCATTGTACTCGTGACAGCACTGCCGCTTCATTCAGAGCTACTACTGTTGCCAAGGCCCAAAATGCTGCTATTGCGGGTGCAGCACCATTGGAGGTTATCTGTGGCTGGTGTACCAATCCTAGGCACAGTGAGGAGGATTGCTTCAGCAAAAAGAGGGCTCGCGAGCAAGCAGTACAATGTACTCAAGACCATTGCATTGCTAGGGTGAATAAGAATAAATATGGAGGAAAGGTGGAGAAGTCAAATGCAGCAGAAGAGACTGCTAGTCAAGCGAGTATCAATCCCTCATCTCCCACCTCATCTAACTGGAATATGGACACAGGCATCTCATCACACATAGGCCATCATCACGACTGGTTCCATACCTGGACTTCCCATGTTGTTCCCATTCGACTCGCTGATGATTCTGTGATTTATTCAGCAGGTATCAGAATGGTTGTGTTTGAACCTGAAGGGCAAAAGGGAGAGAGTGTTGAGTTTCACGATGTGTTGCATGTACCCAATTTATGCAACAATTTACTTTCTCTCTTTCATCTCACACATCATGAGGGATACAAAGTTGACATAATTGGACCCTTGGTTTGATTCTTTCAAGATGAAGTCCTTCAGTTTCTCTGCAACAGTCAACAACAACAATGTTGGATATTTAAATGAAACCACATGCATCTGCAAGTCTGTCTGCTCCAACCTTGCCAGTACCTGTCCATTCAACATGGCCTTATGGCATCGACACACTTATCATAGAAACCTGAACATTGTTAAAGACATGTATAACAATAACCTGGTGCTGAATATGAAGCTAGATGATGTGACTCATGTTCCAGACCCAATTTGCGAACCTTATCTTATGGGCAAGCACAGGCGACACAACATCCCTTGAGGTCCTTCACTCCTCCCCATGCAACCACTCGCAGTCATATTCTCTGATCTAAAAGAGCCTATGTCCTATTGCCATGCATGACAGATGCCGTTATTGGGTTACTTTCATCTGTGGTGCTCTGCAATGGTTAGATGTCTCATTGTTAAAGAACAAGAGTGAGGCATTTGCTGAATTTAAGCGATACAAGGCATATGTGGAAAACTTCCATGGTCTCAAAATTCTAGAGGAGCAGGATGATGGTGGTGGGGAGTACATGGGTCATCAATTTGACCAATTTTGTGCTGCTGAAGGGATACTATGGTGACACACTGAGCCACACCAAAATGGCATAGCAGAGTGTGCAAACAGAGACATCACTGAAGGAGCTATCATCCATGCTCTATGAAGCTCATCTTCCTCCCTCCTTCTGGGGGCTGGCTGTACAGGCATTTGTGTATGTGTGAAATTGCTGTCCCACTGCACCACTCCCAGGAATGACTCCTTATACTGGCTGGCATAAGCGTAAACCAGATGTCTCCAACTTATGTGTTTGGGGGTGTCTTGTCTATGTTCATGTCAAAAAGAACAAGCGCAGGGGTTTACAACCACATAGTTCTAAATGCATCTTTGTTGGCTATCCGACTGGCACAAAATGCTGGATGTGCTGGAATCCAGTAACACAAAAATTTATTACCTCAAGCCATATCGTGTTCAATGAATGTGTCTTCCCTGGAAATACAAAAATGCTTATCAACCCTTTTGGAGACCTGTTTCCCTCACTGCTCAAACCTGTGAATGATCCCCCTATGGTGCCAGATCAAGGGAGAGAATCAGATAACGATGATCCACCACCTTTAGAACCACCAACATCACCTTTGCTACCTGATGTCTCAACACCTCCTAGCTCACCATTCACTGGACCCCTTCCAGAGTTGACCCCATCTCCATCTCCACCACCTCTTACGATGTTGAGTAGACACAAATATAAAACCCATGATGATGGACTGTATGACTCTGGCCCAGGTTATGGCCGTGGGATGCGTCACTGTGCAGCTCAAAATCAAAATCACCCATCATGGAACTATCAAGGCCCATGGTCTCTCAGGCATGCAGACTAGGATACTGAAGACCTTGAAGAAGAGGCCCATGTGACTGCAATATCAGACAAGGCTATTATTGATGGCATAGCATTCTCATGCCAATCATCTGAATACCTGACAATGGAAGAGGCACTTGAGTTTGCATTTCAAGGCATAATGGAGACAGCAAGCAAAGCATCGACACATGACAATGAGCCCAAGACCTTCCATGAGGCGATGAAGCATACTCCAGAAGAAGCCTCCGGCTGGTATGAAGTGGCCACTCAGGAGATACAGGCCTTAGTTGAAAATGGGGTGTTTGAACTTGTACTATGCCCTCCAGATCAAAAACCAGTGGGTAGTCTATGCTGGATATCTCTAGACATAAATGCGAGGCCTTACGTAGTCTCACACAATTCTGTGAGATCATGTAAGATATTGTGGGGGTGCATGAGATCTCACGAGATTGGACAGGGCTGCAAAGCCTCAAATCTTCACACAGAGGCATATGTGGCCTCCCAACATGACCAGAGTGTGACACCTTCTTTAGGGCAAACATCAGTAAGTACAAACAAAGCAAACATGTAAATAATTTGAAGAAGGGAAATAAAATTACATTTAAATAAGACAATAAATAAAATTTAGATGCAATGTCTGCACAGCCATCGATCCTAACCTCTCCCAAGAACCATAACCACCATACAAATTCAGCACGTCGATGAGTCATGGGCTGAGCTCTGCCAGTCTGTCAACCAGGTCCTCCAGGTGGGTAATGGTGATCCTCATCGCATTCACCTCCAGCTCAATAGCATTGCCCTATGGGAGCAATATTGGACAGAGGTGTGCCTTTAAAACAACCTCATTCTCTTCAGCCTAGTCACCCTTGTTTCTACAGAACCACATTCATTTCTCTGATGACTATGTCGCCATTATCAATGCAGGACTGGAGATGATGAGATCCTCTCTGAGGGGGGCACTCTTGATCTTGAACGATCCACCCAGACATGCACCATTGCTATGCTGCAAATCCAGGGTGTATACTGGGAGGAAAGGCTGACCTCATGCAAATATTAACCTGACAATACTCGCCTTGCTCATCCAAACACACTGCTCATCTGCATGGATCACCAACCTCTTCGGCACCCACCCATGCACAATCACTCAGCATCAGCAGGATGAAGGCCTGAAGGACCATGGACATGCACCTTTCCAGATGGTGGTTGATGCCAATGGGCAAGCCCACATGATACACACCCCCACTCGACCAGCAATGTCCAACATCTCTGACGATGACCTGGATAAACTGATTGATAGTATCTTAGTTCATTGTCCAGGATATGAACGAGACCAGATCAAGGATGCGCTCAATCGCCTTGGTCATCGCATTTGCAGACAACACATTGCAGGGGCAAAGAAATGCATCCACGGTCCCAACCAAACTTTTGGGCAGTGACTGATCACCAGAAGGAACTACAAGATAGCTGGTGCGAATTCCCTTTGGTACCATGATGGTAATCACTGTGAGTCGAACCTGTTCCTCTATCCCTGTTAGCTTCATCGCAATGATCTACTGACATATTTGAACAGGGCTCATCCGATGGAAGATAGTCCTTCATATCTTTGTTGATGGCAAAACAAGGGTGGTCATGAACATCAGGGCAAGCAATTCGAACTGGCCATACATCGTCTTGATGGTCTTTTTGGATGCAACATTTTGGTGGGGTGTTCCAATGCATATACGTGGTGACCATGGTGTCGAGAATCTGTATACTGCACAGTGGATAGAGAATTACAGGGGGCTGTTAAGCAAGCCTTACATCTGGGGACGGTGAGTACATCTTGTCTCTGAAGAAGGCCATCTGTGCAATTGCACCTTTCACAGATCCATTCACAATACCCAAGCAGAACGTATATGGGTGGAGACATCGAGGAGCTGGTGCAACCATTGGTACGATGTTTTCATGGAGCTGGAAGGTAGCTACAGCCTTGATCACGATGACTCTGCCCACATCTGGCTACTTCAGCACCTCTTCCTTGCAAAGATTGATGAGCATGCCCAACTTTGGGTGGCCAAATGGAACAATCACAAGATTCCATTGGAGGGCAAGCATCCAGAATCACCATACAACATGTGGATCAAAAGTCAGCTAATGGATGGGATGCGAGGCCTGGAACATGTTGCCCCCACTGACCCCCATCATGTGGATCCATTTGGTGCCATGCCGAACATGGGTGTTAACCACAACATACTTACCCTTCTGCAACAGCATCATCATGCACTCACTCCTGACATCCTTGCACACTTGGATGATGGCAGAGCAAACACACCCTTGCCCCAGGACTGTGAGTGTATTATATCAGCTGTATTTGATTCGGTTGTGGCCCCTTGCTCACCAGTGTTATCAGTCCCTGCAGAATCTTTGGCCTATGTACCTTGTGATGATGAGCCTCCAGGCTCTGTATGCTCAGAATTCATGGATTTATCCATCAACTACCCAATAATAACAGATTCAACTCCCATCTTCCTTATCCTACATTGCTGCACTCAATTTAATGCCCCAACCTTCGATTATATGCTACACCCTTTGATATCCTTCAATAACTATGATATACCACGGTTATAACTCAGCAAACCACATTAATACCCTTCCATTCACATTTATTCTCCATATTTCCATGACCGATCACGGCAATACACCTTTCATTGATGATCGTACTGAAAATGGAGTTGCCGCATCAGTCCTAGGCACCCAAATTGATGTGCCCCTTGATTCCTCGATCATAGTGACATCATTTAGACCCTGCACTCCTCCATCAAAGATATTGACCCAATACAGATACTCCAGACTGTGGTTACTCAGGCTGTTACTTTGCCAAGTCTTCACAGCAGCTTATATCCATTTATCAACCTCAGAACATGTACCATACCCTCACAGTCCGCAGTTAAACAGCACCTAGCTGTTTACTCATTATTCTCCACTTCCACATGGTTTCCCATCCAGACACGGCAATACAGACAAGCTGTTATGCCTCAGCTGATGAAAACTTCTTTTATTTACTATGGATTTACTAATCCAATGACTTACAGCTTTACCAATGCTTAGATATCTTTTCTATTTATAAAACTGAACTTTTAGTATAAAAACTCGTATTCTACAGAGGAGAAAAGGAGTTCTTTCACTCCAGGTTATCCCCCATTGCTTGCTATAGTCTCAACGTTATTGGATGTGTTAATTACCACCAATACATGAATTTTTGCTCCAATAACTTGCTTTTGTCTTTTAATGCCGCAACATCGTTTCAATTTCACCAGATAGGATCATTTTATCATCTTCACCTTCTACATTGTTGTCATATCCATTGCCCACACCAGTATAGGGTATTATTGCCTCTGTGAAGGCCCAGCTCTGCATCGTTCACCCACATCATTGTCATTGTCCCCAGTTGCTGTGCAGTATTGCCGTAACACTCAGTTATCATATTTCCGTCCAGTACCTCTCCGTTTCAAGCCCACACACATTTATTCAGTTCTCCACACGTTTATTCGACTCTCCAAACATTTATTCAATTGTATAAATGTCTATTCAATTCTCCTCACATTTATTTGATTGCCCAAACATTTATTAGGCCAGTCTCACGTTTACCAGACTGGTTTTATGTTTTCTAGATCAGTTCCAAGCATCTAGCATGGTTTCTTGGTATCTGTATCATACCAGATTCCATTTAATCTCGTTTATCGAGATCCCCTCGGCTTACAGCCTGAGCCTCTTAGTACTCGACTGCTAAAGGGTACTACTTCCAGACTGTATAGTCGAAGTGTATACCTGCGTTTAGAGGAATTGACTGCACAGAGGTGCACTGAACCACTCGCACAAACACATAGCCTTGACTACTGTGATTGCATACATATTTCCTTAGCTCTCTCGGAGTTTTGGGTGTTGCTGTTGCCACAGAAGTCTAGGCTCAACAGTGAGCCTCCCAACTGTCCCCTGACACTGGAGGAGGTTGACATACTTGACTGCACCATTGCCGTCAGTCCTGGAATGGGAGATGACACTGATGCAGGCTGCTGTGTACTCTGAATTTATGCCTTGCAGACACTCAATGCCATCATAGCTCACCGCTGTGGTTGACCTTTACCATACATCGACAGGAAATGATCAATAATGTATAAGCGCTGACCTGTATTACAAGTGTGACCAGACTCACATATAGATTGTGTCTGAAGGCTGAAGGGTTCCAGCTCACAGATCCAACCACTGTGACATGACTAACCAGTAAGTGTGACATGACTCGCCAAGATGATGTTTAGTGGAAATTATGCAAGGCAATATCGGTATAATGATTTCTATTTCGATGACCCTCTCATTCTAGCTGGATCCCAGCCTCATCTAACAGGTCACCATCTAAAAGGCCTTCTGCGCTGTCACTAATAGCTGTAAGAAGTTCAGCATGAATCCAGTCATGACACAGGTCATATTCTTCCCCCAAGCTCTCGACAAGACCTGATACTTCAAGCTCATGCAGAAAGGTGTCCATGTCCATATACACCATAGCCTCCAAGGCTTCTGACAGTTCATAATCAATGTTGATGATACAGCCGCTGACTTGATCACTCTTTGCAGCCAGGAATGTCAGTTGCATGACATTCTCAGGCTATAGCCACACAGTCAGTTCCTGGAGATATGAAGCTTTTGCAACTAAATTTGACACACCAGTCTTTTGCTCCACACTCAGCAAAAGAACTATGGCCATTGATCAGTCATTGAGGATGGACTACAAAAATCACACACATGGATCTTTGAGCTGCTCCCAGGATTCCTGTGAGGAAAGGCAGCGGCATACAGCATCTCATAGCGCAGCAATGTCCATTCCATGATATGCACACTGGGCAGGTAGGTGATGGCATTGTTCCACTTGGGATCTGGATATCTGATGGTGAGTAGGTATGTGAACAGCACATGCTTCAGTTTTTCAAGTAAACATTGGTACTCTTCAGGTGCCAATCCATGGTTGGGATGCAGAGCAAACATCAGGTTGGGCAGGATGTCGTCCTCAATGGAAGGGATGGCTTGGAATCACCCTATTGATCTACAAGGCATAGGTCAAATTCATGGGGCTTTATCAGTCAACAGGACATACCCAGGGAGGGTGTGTCCCTGTGAGATAGCAGCATTTATGACCTCTAACATGGTTGATGAGGACATCGTGGATCCAATACAAAAGGGGTGGACACTTCTAACAATATGCTCATAGTTTTGTTCAATGGGTATTTGAAATTGTCAGGCTAATATTGTAAAGCAGCACAATATTCATCTATTGGCATTTTAGGTACACTTCTGCTTTCTTCAAAGACAGCTGTCATTGGAGATAATGCAGCTCATCATCAGTCAGTGGCTCAGCATCGGGTTCTGCTACCCTGGCTGGAACTTCTTGCCATGCTTTGAGCATGTGGAACATGTTTGATTGTTCTGAGTCCAGGTTCACCCCTCCCATCTCAAGTTGGCTGAGTTCTTGGGACATTTGCTGAGCCCAGTTCCAAAATGTCAAATACCGCTCGAACATTTTTTGTGATCAGTCAAAAATGGCCACCTGGTGCTTCCCAACTCAAGCTTTCAACCAGGACAGCACTTGTGGAAGTTGCCCACCCCTCCCCATGGTCAAGGGTTTCTTCTTGGACTTATTGATTTCGTGCACAATGCCCATAAGGATGTTGACTGCAGCATAAATCTTGAATAGCTCATCATAGGCCTCGTCAAATAATGATCCTGCTGAGCTGACTGAAACGAGGAACATGTGGTCCCAGATCACCCACGCTGTGGGATCCTTGCTGACTATAGTAGGTGGGGCAGTCAAGTTGACAACAGTGGATGCCACCACCATAGGAAGTTCTGGAAGTTCACCCTCACCGGAGAGGGTTTTGTGAATATAAAGGATGTAGAGATCTGCCCATGAGAGCTGGGTTTGCTCCAAAACCATAGTGGTGTTGGGGCACTCCCTACAGTGCTAAAGTGGGGTAATGTAATGCAAACTATGCTCAGACAGAACACGGTCCAAGGTAGATATCTCCTGAAAGGAAAGGTCCTCACTTGCCCCGTCTTTGAGAGACAATGGGCATGTGGATGTCAAAATGGTCCATTGGGTAGGGTCTAACTTTTGAAGTGCATGTGCAGTTCAACCCTCTTGACCCATCAGGGAACATAGCGCTTTGCCTAAGATAGCAATTTTAGACTAGGAACATAAAGATTAAAAGTCCTTGAATGTCACCTGCAGAGATTTGCAATACTGATACATCATATTCAACATGGGAGCATTCCACCCCATCTCGGCGTTCCAGGGAGATGTACAAGTTGATCGCAACTGGACTGGTATGGGAGTGAGAGTGGCCAACACCATTGCATGGAAGAGTCACTCCCGAAGCTGTTTGAGAAGGTACTGTGGGGCCCAGAGGTGTGTGCCTGATCCCTGACCCATCTGTACTCATGGCCACCATGTTGTCATACCGGCTGCCTGCTGGCAGATTGTACATTCCTCAATTCCGATTTACGTTCGCTTGCTGCATTGGTGGCACAGGGTCAGTGCACCCAACTACAGACAGAGATGTAAGTGATCAAATTGACCTAGACTGGTGAGGATTGTCGACCACACTAACCTCTCCTTCCACTGTTGCCTTTGTGTTCTTCAGTCTTGTTGTTGGAAATGGTTGAAGTGGGCTCAGAATCATTGTTGTCAAAGCCTTTGAAACATGGTGAGGTCGGTGTACATCAAACCATTTATATTACACACCAAATTCATCTTCTTTGAAATCTTCCTCATTGTCATCATCATCTATAATGGCCCCTTGCTGGCTTATCTCATGATGGGCAACATTGGGACATGCCTCTGGTCTTGGGAATGGTGTTTCCTCTGTCTCATTGCTATTCAACTGGGTGGAAGGCTCTATACTTGGAAATCAATAGAGAGCAAGTGGCAGCTCGACCTCTCATACCTGTTCCAACCCCTCCCCTGGGCAAACCTGACACAGCAGTCCCATCTCTCCCAGTCATCCTCTTCTCTCTCTTTGGTCTTGGACTGGAGGGAATGTTTATGGGCGAGTGGGTCCGATGTTTAATGGGAGGAGCACCTGTTAGACTGGGATGAATTCCATGATGATGCCCTTTACAAACAAGTCACCCTACCATCTGGCCTGATTTTCACAGGTGCTTGAGTCAATCACCTGCTTCTCATATATCCAAACAGCAGAGGCTCGGGTACCAAAGGCATGTTCGTGGGGCTGCTCATGTCTCACACAAACTGGACATTTGAATGGCAGGCTCAAATTATGATCTCCTAAATTGTGCTGACTTTGAAAAAGATGTGTGACAGGTGTCACACAACCAGATGGTCAGTAACAGGTGTCAGCAAAAATATGGTATGTATGAATTTCCTATCAACGAATTACACGGCACTCTTATCAAGCTCTCCAGAACACTTGTACGCTAGGAGATGTAAGATATTCAAGTGGAAACAATCACTGAAGCCTTCACTCAATCAGAACTTGTCTTCGGAACACAGTGGCCTTCCATGACACAACAGATACCAGGCAAATGCAACCATGTACACCCCACAGTTGATGGAATCCTTTTGCCTAGGTACATCCTGCAGAAAAACCACCAATGAGGCATGTGAATATAGCGATTTCGAGGGCACACGTACCTTGGAAACTATAAACTCAAATGGATGCTCGACATCTGATACTATATGGGCAAATCTTGATGAAAGTTCCTACCGTATCATTGTAAGTTCAAGTTCAATCTCACAACCATGAGAGGTGCACATATATTGTATGTCTTGGTGGCTGCATGCTCACACCGACTGAGACTGTCATAGCATACTATCCTTCGGAAGAGAATGTTGAGATGAAACAGGATCCAATGGTTGCAGTCTTGATGAATCAGGAGGACAAAGTCGGACTTTCCAAGTTCAGTGTGCACCTGCACATGTTGAATACTTATTTCACAAAGCTATGTAACTGCCACTGACCTTTATGATGTTCTTGAACGCTTTACTGGCAGCATTCAAGGACACCAGTGCCAAGGGTTCAGCAGTGCCCCATAAGGGATACCCTTGACATAGCACCTCCAGGGCAACAGCTACTATGCCATCATCGAGCCAGGATTTACCCATCTTCATCAGCTTTTTCAGAGATTTTTTCTCTAACGGGATGGAGACTCCATCGAAACGCCAGCATGATTCCAGATTGGTGTCCAGGACATTCAAAACACACTGCCAAGTACAATTATTAACTAGGGTACACATGTCAAAGTATGGCACATCATCACTCACCTGTAAGAGGTTGTATGGTGTCCCTTCTTCAACTTCGATTGGACTGAGTGGTTTGCCATCCTTCTGGTTGTTTGGGAGTTCCTTCCTCCTCTGCTCATGCCCGAGCACTAGTTCCTCTGGTGATTCATGCTGATTTTGTCTAGGGTACACACTGTCAGGTGTGGCATTGTCACTCACCTGTAATGTATCACATCGTGCACTTTCTTCAACTTTGATTGCACCCAGTGGTTGTTTATCCTTCAGATAGTCCTGGAGTGTGGTCTTCATCTGCTCCTGCCACAGCATTAGTTCCTCCAGCAACTCTGGCTGAGCATTCTCCTCCTCAAAGCTAACTTCAATGACATCATGGAATTTGTCCTCTGAAATGGCATCAGCCACATCTTCACTGGCACTGCTCGACACACTCATTTGAAAGAGATTGTCAATGAGGGCTTGTGGCATTGGCAGGCTCATCATGAGGCTGTGACTGGTTGTGCTGATAAGGGCTGTGAGGTCTGCTGTTTGAGACAAGTGCAGGACTTCGGAGGACTCCTTTGCCAAGTGACTGATCTCCCCAGGCATGTCCAGTGAGTGTATATGGGCCAGGGGTTCATGTTCAATATCTCTGAGCACCCCCTCATCTGTTTCTCCTTGGGCAAAAGCATCTGGGTTGAGGAAATGATTAAAGTCATCTTCCAGTCTACCTCCATTGAATTTGCCCTCAGGGCCACTGGGGTGCCTCAGCCAGCCAGTCATTTGTGGTGCACCTTCACTGGTCATAACCATATCTGGAGGGGTCTCCTCAATTTCTCAGTCTGTCACTTCATTCACTTCAATCATGGCCAGTGCAAGATTGAACTCGGTCCCTGGTGACAGACTTTCCTGTTCCTCCTGAATCTGCCACCCATCCTGTGCAGGGGTGGAGAGAGAGTCTGCCACATCCTCAATGCTGTCATCTCTCTCCTCGTCATTCACTTGCCACATCACCTGGCTAGTGCTTTCCAGGTTGTCCAAAAAGGCACTGTTGCTCCCATTGGTATCAGCATCATCATCTGCTTGGCGCTCCTCATTATCAGAGTTGTCTCCAACGTCTTCATCTTCATAATCAGCAATTTTCTCCTCATCCTGGGCCTCTTGTTTGGAAGTGTTCCAGTCATTTATGGACTTTGTACTGGAAGTAATATCCAGGCAGCAAACAGGGATGGGTTGATCTTCAAGTAGCAATGTGCCTCATGTGGCTGACCTCTTGGATTGTTTCAAAGGGCAGGGAGTTTTGCTGCCGACTAGGATGTCTGAGTGCTCATGCTTAGACCACTCTATTGAGCGAGATCATTTAGTTGCAGGATGCTAGACATCTTCTTCCATTGCTGATGCAGCATCCTCAGATTGCGAGCTTGCCAAGTTCACTATAATAATTGTCTTGGGACACTTGGCAAGGGCTTTTCTGGAAGGACTGGCCATTGACACCAGCATCATGGCTGGGGCTGGGGGTGGGGATTGCAAGGGCTCAGATTCCAACAAATCTGTCAAAGAAGAACTTGCTGATGAATCAGTTTCCTCCTCGATAGGAGGTAGCTCATCATAGCTAATAATGTGCACATCATCTGGAATGGCTATGAATGAAGTTAGCACAGTACTCCCCTTCAGCCAAAGGGCAAATCTGACCTTTGACTGTGCTGATGTTGAACAGAATATCCCAGAACAGATTGTCCTCTGGCTGATGCCTCTTCTTTCGCTGTTCCTGTTGTAGCTCTTTGCCAAATGTCTGATCAAATGCCCCCAGCACATCACTCTGGAACCAGATACAATTGAACTGGTCCCCACTGTCCAGAGCCTCGTATAAGGGACTATCTGCCACTGAGGTGTGGTAGTCAAGTAGAGCCAGTCCAAACTGCAGCGCTGACAGCTTGACAGCCACGTAGAGCTCATAAACATCATTGCTTCCATCCATGCCTGTGAGAGCCAGATGTTCATTCCCCCATGATACAAGCTCCCAATATTGCATAAATGCAAAATGTAGATCATCCCAGTACTCATCCTGACACTTAGATAATGCTGGCAGATAGATCAGTAAGTTGCCCAAGGCACAGACATCCAATAGCCCCTCCTGCATATGCAAATCTGGCACATGGCTGTCATGCTCTAGACATCCCAGTGAGAAAAGGGGCACAACAGGTGAGGCATGATGTTCTACCTTCCAGAGGCTCCCCTGCAGTGATAACTTTTTTCCAGTGGGCCATCATGCGAAGCAAAAGAATCCTCATGTCCTTATGCTCCACATTGGTGATAGCCCAAGACAAAAATGCAGTATGTACCCATCTCATTACTACTGACCATATTGCCAAAGCCAGAAAGAAATGCTGTCCAAATACGAGGGAGTTGGCTTGGGTGGCTACAGCATGCAGCATGTTCGGATGTTCGAACCTGTAATGCCAGTCCCATATTGTCAGTCCTGTCTGAAGGAACAATTGCCACTGGGAACTGACCACAGTGTCCCTGACTCCAGCAGCAAGATCTCACATTTGTACACTTCAGAGTTGATTTTGCTATCTGCCTGGAAGTCACGAACAAACATATCCCAGGTTTTGCCCCTCTTGTCTTCTTGGTGCTTGCTGATGACAAACCATACCTTGCACCCTGTGAGGACATTGATCTTAATGGCAGAACCACTAAAGTCTGTGTGAGGTGGTGTTATGGTACCTGCATTCGAAGCCAAACCCTATGACAATGCAGCAGCAGGGAAGGGGGTGCCAAGCAGATCACTACCAATTGACCAGGTGCCCTTGCAGGCATCCAAGTGGGATGCTGCCTGACTGCAAATCATCAGTATTACGTGGGCTTGGAACAGGCCAATGCAACATACAGGAACAAGGAGCTCTGTAACATTGTATCGGGCATAGTCAGAGTCAGAGCATTCAGAATCTTGCCCTTGTTCCCTTTCAAACTCTCCTCCAGGACTGTTCGAAGGCTGGAGGTTATTTCCATAGTAGGTTTGGTTGACCAATTGGAGCTGTCAGTCACATGTTGCACCAATTCTGCAGAGATGCAATGCTCCATGAGTTGGCCTGACCAGAGGCCAGGGATGACATACCATGCACTTGGATAGGCATATCTAAATCTCCCAGTTCTCTTGCCATCCATGAGTTCCACCCCCAATTCTTTGCATGAGGGGGAACATCAGTCACTAGCATGCTCCTCTCCCGCAACAGAGGAAGAATTGATAAATGCTCCGAGTACCACAGGTGAGCCACTCATGATGGGCCATCAGTATGTTCCAGCCAAGACGGTGGGTCCCCAGGTTTGTTGGTCCGACATGCAACAAGAGACTCCAATATCCCTCTCTCAAAGGGATCCTACCCATCAGACCTCAGACTCCTTTGTACACAATTCAAATGGTTCAGATACTCACAGAAGCTTTCAAACAGTCAATCCTGACTTCCACCCACTGTTCTTCCAACACACTGTAAACATCCATGGCAATCAGACAACTTCACTCAGTCAACTGTACATTGATGGGCAGTTGGGGGAGACTCTTTGGTGGCAGATCAGGGCTCACAGGAGCCACAGACCTCTTAATACACAATGGGCGTTGAACTGCATCCATCACAGGGCCCTTGGTGTGACTCGCTTGCAGAAAACCCTGGTGCCAGACATAGTCCTCATCATCAGCACCATTGTCAGTGTACACCTTTAGCTCTGACTTGGACAACCTGAATGGCAGAGGCTTGTGATGCTTGAAGGCATGGGCACTAGACACTGCTCTCGACTCCTCCACATCATTATCTTCACTGGCAAGGTCCTGGCTCTTTTTCTTAGTCTTCTTCTTACACTTTTTAGGCACTCTCTCTTCCTCTGATGGGGACTTGTCTGCATCAGCACCAGCTTTTGTCTTTACTGGCTGTTGGGCTCATGTAGGATGGTCCTCACAAAACACAGTAACAGCTCCAACCATTCCATTGTCAGCCACAGTGATCTGTATGTCCTCTGCCTTTTCCAGACCTCCAGCTACTGCATGCTTGTCTTCGACTGCGGAGGCATCCTCATTGTTATTGGAGGTACTCGGCAGTGACACCATTGACTCTACATGTGCAATGGCATCCAGCGCCACCTGAATTGAAGCAGTCTTGGAGCCTCTCAGGGGCTTCAACCAAGCAGCAATGTCAAACCATGGAGAGATCTGCATGGTATGTGCCGCCTCCTTGAATTCAGGTCGAAAAGTTTGAAGAAAACACACAAGGCCCTCTTTGGGTTCGAAGGTGCCCCCTACCACTCCCAATAACAAAGACCAAAGCCCTTTCTCAACATTCTTGAGAACCACTGGTTTTTCCCAGTCATCAAAGCTACAGGCATACTGGATGGTAACTTGAATCACAGTACTACAGAACAAAGAGACAAATATACTAGCAAACTCTGCACAGGAATAGGTGTGGCATCTTTGTTCCACTTGAACAGAATGAGGGGAGAGACGGTTACACATTGTATCAATGTCGCTATGGCATCTTTATTCTGGGCAGTGACCTGTGCTCATGCTGCCCTGCACTTGCTGCCACAGTTCTGACATGCCCATTTCAATTGCGAACCTACTCAGCAGGAATAATTAGCTCATGGCACTGCATGGCAGGCTGCATTGTTTACATTTGTAACTTATTCCCATAAGCCTCAGGGTTGCCCCAAGTATGGTGCATCCACCTGAGCTGCCAAGCCACCCCTTCAATGAGATGAAGCACTTTCTGCCAATAGCTCAAATGACCACAGCAAGTCCAAGAACAGGCAGCCAGCAAATCCTGCCAAAGCTCCTTCTGTTCAGCTAAGAGTGTTGTGCCTTTAGGGAGACAGGGCAGGCTCACATGTGAACAACTGCTTTCCTGAGATTGGAGGGCACCTAATAACACAGAGGGCCAGTCTTTTAAGTGAGCTATCCACTTGACAAAGAATGAATGAGACAAAGACAGGCAACACTGGCAGACACATTACCTGCATTAGTTTGACCGTAGGCTTGAACATGACATCATAATCCATGGAAAAATTGACCCTCATTGATGCCTTCAAACCACATGAGTTCATCAACCAAACACCAATACACCAGGGCCTCCACCAGCTCCACGTGTTTTTGGGATTCCATATGTGCGAGATAATGGACGGCCTTGAAGACCGCCTCAGGGAATCAAGCCATACCTTGATGGAACAACTCCAGCAGGGACTGAGCAAGATTCTGATGAAAGCTGAAGAGGTGAGTGAGTTGTTGCCATGTGCAGGACAGGCGCAGTTACCTGGATGAATGGGCCAAACCCTGCCCATACCCCTGCGATGGTGACAATTTCTCCAGGAGAGTCAGACTCAGATACCAATGGCAGACAGCTTGGGAGAGAAGAGCATGTGAGCAGGGGAAACAACATGAGTTGGGTGTGATTGTGTAGAGGAAGTGATTGCAGGAGTTTGGTAGCTGCGGCTGTTTGCACTGATATCACAAAATCAGTCCATTGACTCTGACGATGCTAGTATGACAATATAGGAATGGCACATGGCGATGTACATCTAACTGTTAATTGAGGTGACGCAGTGACAATAGATGTCCAACTGTGCAAACAGAGTCAATGTGGGGGGGAAAGTGCCATCCACTGGCCTTCAACATCTGAAGGGCAAGAGACAATCAGATGGCACTCACTGATCATTGAATGGCTGGCATTGGCAGCCATGACGAGCGAGGGCCACCATACAGGTGGTAAGACAAGAGAAAATGTTTGATGTGGTTGTTGCTTTTTAGTCACACATGGTGATAAGGGTGTGGGTCAGTCATGTCACCCAGGTGACCGACCAGCCAGTGTGTCACATCACTCACCTTCTACATTGTCCCGTAATGGTCATCACTTGCCTTCCTTGCTTGTTCCCATTCCAGCTTGATGTGTAAGTCATTGGTCCATGCTTTAGATGTTCATCAGTGTGTATCAATTCGCAATACCATGGGTAGATCTGGTCAGATTATAGGGGAAGCCTGAGATTGGCTGTTGATGAGCCTCCAGGCTCTGTACGCTCAGAATTCGCAAAATTACCCTTAATTCCTACACCCAGTCCACCTGATGGACTTTCACCAAACAAGTCATTGCCGACACAGCAATACCACTTTTTGTATCATGGCAATATGTCTTTGCATGTTTGTTATCCATCCCGTCTTGAAATCTGACACTTCACGGCATTACGGACATGTTAACACCGATTTTGATGGGCCCTCGATCATATATGGTAATGCCACATCCGCATCAAAGCGCGTCACTATGCATCATTGATTGCTAGACCCTATTGACATCACCTATCACCACACTTATCCATTAAAGATATCAACCTATCACAGATACTCCAGAACTATGGTGACTCAAGCTGTTACTTCGCCAAGTTGGCATGTCATTAGAGATGCATTGGGCAACCTCAGCAACACTAGCATGTCTTTACAATCCACAGCACATGCAGTCAAAACAGCAAGACCTGGCCTGATAGCCAGACTCCACTATAGAATGTTTTCTAACCAAGCACAGCAATTCGAACAATGCTGTATACTTCAGCTGATGGATATAGGTCATGTTTATTCAGGATTTTACTCAGCTAAGGCCTTACAGCCTTAGTAAAAAGTCGCTTGGAATTCTATTAATATATGTAGGACTTTAGTATAAAAACATAGATTACAGTAGCATTCAGTACTTTTTGACCCCAGTGGGTACACTCTCGTTTGCCAGACTACACTTGTATTGATTCTCGTACACGTCAATCCATTGTACACTGTATTCACTGCACGCACCGACAATAAATCGACTAGTCAGATCAGCAAATCTCTATGAATCCATCCATCGTTTCTATAGGATCCCCATACATTTATTCATCGTTTCACGGCAATATTCGTCTTGCATCGCATATAGTCGATTGCATGTCAACTTGCAGTATTGCTTGAGTTATTCCACAGTTCTTTAACTGTGAAGAAGATGTTTCCATCCCTCTTTACTCTTAACACTATTGGTACACATCAATATCATGCCAATATGTGATCAACCATGCCATACCTCCCCCGCCCATTTACTTTATAGGCAGCACCAGTTTCAACTTCACCAGATAGGACCGTTTTACCAGTTTTCACCTTTGCCATCATCATTGTCACCCACTTGGGTAGTCTCAGAGCAGACTTAGGATCAGTATCAGTATAGGACCAGTTCAGCAATCGTTTCAGTATAGGAAATCCCAGTGTGGATTATAGGATAAGTTTTTGACATCAGATAGGATTGTTTTCAGCCCAGTACTGTTTGCCCCCAGTTTCCATATCAGCCTGTCCAGTTTAGGATCAGTTTCAGCCAGTTTCAGCACTTTGTTCACATTTATTTGATCGACCAGCACATTTATTCCCAGCATCGCCAGTCCCTCAATCTATTGCCATATTGTTCAGGCATTTCCCTCTCATTTCCCCACTCGTATTAATGTCTCGAGCACGTTTTCTCAAGTCTCATTCTCCGTTTCCATTTCAGAATACGGTTTCTTGATATTCACATCATATCAGGTGCCATTCCCTCTTGTTCTATGAGACCCTGATGACTTACAGTCATTCTTTCGATTCTTCGACACTCACGTCGTATTATCTGCTTGACTGCATAGTCCAAGTGTATCTTCGCACCATTAAAGCTTTGATTTACTGCATGGAGGTGCCCCAAACCCACTCGCACACACGATCATCCTAGTATTGCCATGTTCACACATTTATTCTCCATACTCTGCCTGAGTTTGGTTTTGCCATTGCCACGGAAGTCTAGGCTCATCACCGCAGACCGCTGATCAGTTTTTGAGGATTGCTGCAGACTCATCCTTGGGAAATGTGTGACCATCCCCATGGGAGATGACAAGTCTGCAGCAGGAGCCAATTGTGCAGAGGAGCTCCAGGTGGATGCAGCCCTTTTTCTCGATTGGTTAAAGAATATGCCAATGACATTTCACAGGCTTTGTCTGTCTGTCACAGAGACACAGAGATTAGTTCTAGAAGTCCAGACCATCTGGGCATACTTCTCGACTATTCGGCCACAGTTTACCGCTGATGAGCCTAGACTTCCATGGCAATGGCAAAACCAAACTCTCAATGAGTATGGAAATAAACATGGAAACATGGTTATTAAGGCAAAAGGGTGCAAGTTAGGGTTTGATGCACCTCTGTGCAATTATCAATTCCTCTAGATGCAAGAATACACTGTGACTTTTCAGTCAAGCAAGTAGTACCACTTGGTATTCAAGTACTAGTAAGCCTGGCCGTAAGCCGGTAAGGATCTCGATAACGAGAAGGATCGGAAGCAGGTATGATGTGAATACCATGAATCCGTGAAGGAGAGACCAGAAAACATGTAAATATGTTAATACTGGAACAGGGATGGAAATGAGTTGACTAAACAGTTGTTAATTAGTCGAGGATGAATAGAAATATCGAGAAAATGTGTTGTTGTGGCCAGCGACGGTGAAAGATGGTGTGAAAGGCGGTGCCAAAGGCTATAGAGTCAAAGGAAAACATGAATAAATGGAAACTTGTGTTGCTATACTGGTATGGCAATGCTGAGACAATGTCAAACTGGCACTGATGCTAAACAATCCTATCTGATGTCAAACTAACCTATAAGTCCACACTGGGACTTTCCTATACTGATCCTATATGAAACTTGCTAAACTGGTCCTATACGGGTGAAACTGATCCTAAGTCTGCTCGGAGACTACCCAAGTGGGCAACGATGACAATGGTGAAAGAGAAAACGTGTAAAAACTCCAATGATGTGAAAGTGAAACTGGCTGGCTGGTAAAAAGAAAATGTTGTATGAGGTATGGTGCAGCAATCATGTATTGGCACAATAGAGTCATGTACCAATAGTGTTAAGAGTGAAGAGACTAGCGTAGGTCACCGCTTCACAGTTAAAACCATGGAATAACTCTGGTGAGTTTGAGGTTTGACGTGCAATCGAGAGTAGGCTGAGCAAAATGGTGTATTGCCAGAGAACGGTGAATAAATGTTGTTTTACTGGTGATAGACTGGTGCGTAACAATTGACGTAGATCGTGGTCAACTGAAGGTGATAGACTCGATGTATAACTGTAAACTGTTCTTTTACTACATTTTCTAGCTAGTTTTATACTACAAGTATGGATTTATAAATAGTATCTTTATACAAGACTTAGTAAGGCTGTAATGCCATAGCTTAGTCAATCCTCGAATAAACGTATGGTTTTACTTCTTCTAAAGTAACAGCGACTCCTCTGCATTGCCATGTCTGGACGGAAATCATATGGACTGAGTGGCCGATGAATGGATTGGTAGGTGCTGTTTAGCTGCGGACTGGTAGGGTATGGCATCATTACTGAGGTGCGTGGATGGAATTATGACTTTGGGAGGTCTTGACAAGGTAACAGCCTTAGTAAACACGGTTACTTGGGGCCGTAGTCGCTTGATATCTTTGATGGATGAGTAGATACATCATTCACGTCATCTTTAATTGAACAATGGGGAAGCACGTCATTAGGGTGCTTCTTTTTGATGCGCTAATTCCATTTTGGGTTGCTGTCAATCAAATGTGCCTTGCTATGATGGAATATGGAAATTATGATGTGTAGCTAGATGGGACGGATATAAAGATGTGCGAGGAACCATTGCCGTAGGTCGAAATTGGTATTGCCATGTGTGCAATGACTGGTTTACTGAGAGGCCGTTGGGTGGATGGTAATGTTAATTAGAAGGGAAAATCTGTGAATTCTGAGCATACAGAGCCTGGAGGCTCATCACCGCATTAGACGGCACCTCATTGATGCGCAAGGTGGACATGGATCTCATTGGATGCTTTACCACAAATGTCCGGGTCACTCAGCAGTTACATGGGGCTGGGGTGCCTGTCTGGGTCCTGTGCCCACTGGATGATCTGGTTCATACAAGGATTGACAAGATCATGGTGATAACCACTGTGGATGGGCGGATTCATCTTGGCCTATGCCCTCTACACCTTTGTTCAGTCTTCATGGGCTCGGGTGCTCAGGAAGGCAAGTATAAGGTGTTCGATCAGTTTACAAGGTCTCAATTTGAGGCACCAAATGTGTTCTCCTGGACATCGGGGCAACTCTGAAGTGAGCTGACAACGTCCTGGGTAAGAAAAAATATGCCGGCTGAGGGCATGTTTGCACCATGTGAGCAATATCCACGTTCTAGTTTGTGTGCTCTCAATAACCTCTGGTTCAATAGACAATCAGGCTGGCCGCTCTCGAAAGGATAATTTGAAACCTGGCCCTGCCAATAGATATGAGGTGATCATGCATGAACTGCTGCTGGCAATTCGTCAACCATAGCAAGAAGCATTACTTTGTGTCAATGCAGAGAAGGCTGGTTTATATGTGCCTGCAGCCCCATTTGCTTTCCCCCATCTGGATCTATTTGTGACCATCTCTGATTCAGCCAAACATTGAAGTGTGCTGAGCACTTGGCTCTGTCTTTGTCCAGGCCATGTCGCCATGCAGACCTCTTTGTATTCTCCCATGAAGCTTAGCCACCAAATATGGTGAACCATTCTGAGCTATGACTGGGTTGGCAAGTCGGAAGAGCATGACCGGGTAAGGGGGAGGGAGACCAAACATCGCAATTTGGCGGCAAGCTTCTTGGTCAGTTGTCTTGATGAAATGTCCATTCAGGATGGAGCCTCTGTGGAGCCAACCTGGCAGGGAAAGTTGATGACTGAGCTTGCCACAGACAATGTTCATGAAATCCTATGGGAGCTCTCTGAATTGGATTTTAGGCCGGAGTTTCTATCTCTCAACATGCACTTGAGGCTCATTGAAGGTGACTCTGCTCTCAAGAAGCACAAAATTCATGTTGGCCATTGTTTCCCCCAGGGACAATACAATCAGTGCTGGATTGCCCAGCTTCCTGATGCTCACCATGGACTTGCAGAGTCTAGCTGGATATGTTAGGCTCCATTCATCTGCTTGCTACATCATGTGATCAGTACATGGAGGGGTTGTCTGGAAAGTATCTGGGTTGAGAAGAACAGATATACAGAGGACATGTTGGTGTGTTTGCTACAGCAGATGACCCTCTTTTATTGCCAAAGTTTCCACCAGGCCTTTGGCCAAGCTCCCACTTTACCCTATGAGTTGAAACATATTGCAGATGTGGAAGCTAACTACCCTGAACATGCCCAGTCCCTTTTGAAAGTGCCAGGTTACTATCTTGATATTACAGAATGGGAGTTATTGTATGAAGTATGTCACCAATGATGTTATGTAATTGACATAGTCACACCTTGTGACCAACCAGATGGTCCTGGTTCTATAATAAATTCTATTTTAGCACAATAATATTCTAAATGGTGGTAACGATATTCGAATTATCAGAAAGCCAGAGGTCCAAGCAAGCTGCAAAATCAGGGAATACCTCAGTGGAACGGCCTGATAAGAGGGTATAGAGGTCATCATCTAGCTTCACCTTGGCTATGGTGAAGCATGTGCTTGTGCTGAACAACTGGGAAGGGGGATGATGATAGTCAGGTGGTAAGAACTGTATCTGTTGGTGGGCATGTCATGCATCAGGTCCAATGGGTGATTTCAGATTCGAGTTGACTGTACCTTTATAACTGATCTGCCACATGGCATATAAGGCAAGCTCAGTTGTGATTTGCAGGAAGCACCTCCCATGGCCAATCAAGTCATGTTCCAGATAGGCACACAAGCCCACCTGGAAAGCCTTTTTGGCACTGATATAAAGTGGCAGGTCCTGTCTATTCTCGTCTTTGCCAAAGCCCCAGTCACATCTTCTGAAACAGAATGCATCTGTGCTTACAGCAATGGTCTTGATCTGTATGACCTCCATGAGGGCATCAATGGAATGTATGTTGCGATTCGTAATTGCTCTCAAGGTATTCTAGGAGGTCATTAGGATCATCTTGGATCATAGGATAGCTACTCTGTATAAGCGATGGCTAGATGAAGCATCTTTCATTGAGAGAAGTGGAAAGAGAACAATGGCATATGCATCAGTCCACCTTTATACCTGGTATGTCCAAAATTGAATGCAAAGCCTTACCACAAGACCATGAAACCATTGCTCTGCTCAACAAATGGGTGTGATAAGAGGATAAGTCTAAGTACTAACCTGTTCTGAAGTATGGCTTTTTCTGAGTCTGGGGCCTGCAATCCCACTTCCAAAGCCTGGGATGGACAGCGATGAGCATGGGAGGGGATGGTCAACAATTGTTTTTCATCTTACCATCAAATGGGGCTTGCAGAAATGAGTGACCTACAAGTATCTTGGATCCCGTCCCCAATTCTTTGCTGGCTTGGTGGTCAACAGCTCATTCAACTGACATCCAAGTCATGGTTCCATGAAGGCTTCACATGCGGGATCCAGTGCCCTTACTACAGGGCCAGTCAATGCATCCAACACATGAGGTATCTGAGGTGTCTCAAGGACAAGTGTAAGGAATAAAAAAGGAGAGATAGGCAATGGTGGTATGTGAAACATGACTGTGCAAATTGCAAGCAGCAAGCCTTGCACTCTCCATTGGATTCTCTGTGAGGTCATCGTGCCTGCCATTGGAAACTTAGCAGTGAAGTAGGGGGAGTTGTTTGGTAACACAGAGTAGAGGTCTGTGTCTCTTATCGCCTTTAACAGTGCTTCTCTGAATACTAT